>JAAXLI020003274.1:0-10994 GCA_014621495.2 Entosphenus tridentatus | reverse complement strand
CTCCACTCACTCTCACTCTATAGAACAGGGGAAGATCATACAAACTCTACTCATTCTTAGTCTGCAGCACAGGGAGGGATCATACAGGGAAGCTTCTGAACAATAGCTAGTTCAGTCGGGGCTTTACCTGGTTAACGAGGCATAGATTAGTTGTCGTTTCTCTCTATGTAGGTCACCATTCCTTTCCCATTACGCGTTCCCTCTCGTGCCCATGGTGAAGGCGGGGAGGGGTGAGGGGGGATGGGAGGGGGGATGGGAGGGGGGGCCACGGGGCTGTTTGGGTTCATGCGCTGAGAGGCAGCGGCGTGGCGCTGCCGCGGGTCGGGGGGGATGGAGCGGTGGCGCAGCGGTGAGCGCTGTCCCCGCTTCGAGGATTGCGGCCAAACTCGACTCGACGTTCGAATCTCGGCCCTTTAACGAGCAGCTGATGCGATGCTGCAAATCGTCATCACCGCCACGGGACGCAGAGGCGGTGCTGACTTCGTGAGCGCTCTGCCCGCCTCACTAGGGGCTCGCCAACAGCAGCTGCCCCGACCGCCTCGGCCGTGGCCGTCTCTGTGACGCCTCAGCACAGCGCAGTGCGCTAACCACTGCGCCACCGCTCTGCCACGGGTGGCACCGGACGCGCTCCACTCACGCCGAGTGAAAGTTTTCAACCATTGCCCTGCTGCTGCTGCCTGCTGCTGCTGCAGCTGCCTGCTGCTGCTGCCTGCTGCTGCTGCAGCTGCAGCTGCCTGCTGCTGCTGCCTGCTGCTGCTGCTGCTGCCTGCTGCTACTGCTGCTGCCTGCTGCTGCAGCTGCCTGCTGCTGCTGCAGCTGCAGCTGCTGCTGCTGCTGCTCCTGCTACTGACTGCTGCTGCTGACTGCTGACTGCTCCTGCTACTGACTGCTGCTGCTGCTGCTCCTGCTGCTGCTGCCTGCTGCCTGCTGCTGCTTCCTGCTTCTGCTGCCTGCTGCTGCTGTGTGTGTCTGCTGCTACTGCTGCTACCTGCTGCTGTTGCTGCTGCTGTCTGCTGCAGCTGCTGCTGCTACTGCTGCTCCTGTTGCTGCTGCTGCTCCTGCTGCTGCTGACTGCTGCTTCCTGCTGCCTGCTGCTGCTGTCTGCTGCTGCTGCAGCTGCTGCTGCTGCTCCTGCTGCTGCTGCTTCCTGCTGCTGCCTGCTGCTGCCTGCTCACGGCACGGATCGTAAAACCAGAACCACGACGAAAGAGGTGGAACGGAAACCGTCGAGAGCGCGGAGAGAGAGGGAGGGAGAGAGATGTGGGCGCGAGGCTTGCAGGAGGAACCCGCGGCGCCAGAGAACATCCACAAGCCAGAGGGCTACGAGGGGGGTGGGGGGGGGCCGCGTGGTCAAGGCGAGTGGCGGAGCGGCAGTCAAGGGAGGGAGCGGCCGTACACGAACCCCGGGGGGGGGGGGGGCCGCGGCAGGGACACGAGACCCGACGTTCACAACAACAGTGCCGCATGTCTGAACCCGTCCTGGGCCTCCCCTACGCCGACTCGGCCTTAACAAGTGGCACCTTCATGCCGCGTGCAAACATCATCACTCGGGGGAGACAAAGGCGTCCGGGCGGGCGTGAGTTTCTTCTTCCTGGCCACGCCGAGGCCTCGTGCGCCGTGCCACGTGCCCCCCCCCCCCTCAGCCTCCCCCAGCCCCCCCGGGTTCCGCTCTGTCAAAGACAAATCCGTGGGGGGGAGGGGGGGGGCATTTGTGAGTCGCCGTGCTGGCTCCGGCTGCTGGCCGCCCTGCGTGGCCCCCTCCCGGGCGAGTCTCCGAGCCTCTGAGTCACTTGGCGCGGGCGGAGGACGAGGAGGAGGAAGCCTCCTGCCAGCGCGCCGTGCCCCGCCGCTAAGTTTAGAGTTCACACTCGGAGCGCGAACAACATTTCCCCTGCGCGAGAGGGTACAGTGGGAGGGCGAGGGCGGGGGAGCCTGGCTCAGTGCGATGGGCGCATTCCTTGCCGGCTATGAAACTGAGTTGAGATCCCACGGACTCGCACAGAAACCAACACACTCACACAGAGACCCATAGACTCACACAGAGATCCATAGACTCACGCAGAGACCCATTGACTCAGAGACCCACAGACTCACACAGAGACCCATAGACTCACACAGAGACCCATAGACTCACACAAAGACCCATAGACTCACACAGAGGCCCATAGACTCAGAGACCCATAGACTTACGCAGAGACCCACATAATCACCCAGAGACCAACACAGCCACACAAAGACATGGACTCTCACAGTGTCCCATAGACTCACACAGACTGAGTTGTGATTAAACCGGGTTCTCAAATGTTACAAATGACTTACACAGATATCCATCAACTCGCATAGAGACCCTAGACTCACATGGAGATCCAAAGACTCACACAGAGACCCCCTAGCCTCACACAGACTGCGTGGCACTCTTAATAGAGCCGCCGACCTCCAGCCCCGAAGGTTAAAGGATAAATTCTGGTATTTGGTTGACTCAACCCATCATCACTGGCCCTCCAGGGTCGATACAATTAGCACCACATTCTGGGAAGTCACACGTAGAGTGGCTGGAATCCGACGAAGATTATTTGCTTGTACAGAGCGCGAGACTGTTCGTGCCGTCTTCGTGGTGGGCTCTTGGCTAGCCACTGGACAAAGACGGTCACTGCATCGCGCACTATCAGATGCGCTTCTGCAGCCGTCTGGAACGTTCTTCCTCCAAAGACTATTAGGAAGCCACTGGAGCTATGCACTTGTAAATGTAAATGGAAAACTAATTTCTTTAGAACTGCTTTTTGTGTTTGGTTTGTTGTCCTTCCCCTGCACCTCCGACGTGCACGGTTGGCTGCGTACGGTGCGAAAGAAGTTCAACACACGTACAGTGAGAGGCAGGAGAAGTGACGTCACATAGCCAGGCCTGTGACGTCACCGCGGCGTCCACGATGGGGACGCTGGCGGTGAGCGGGAGTCGCGGTGCGCTGCAGCCACGACTGCTCCACCCACCCGCGCCAACAACACGAGCAGGGTGGACCTGAATCGCCCTCGTACGAGGGGTGTAGCAGGTTGTCGTGCAGAGCGGTGTCGTCCGTGTCTGACTGTTTCAGTTGGAGTGCCAAAGCGTGCGGTGCTCACTGAGTCGTCATTCGCGACCCGGCTGAGATCACCGACTCGCAGCACTTAAGAACTCTGTTTAATCACAACTCAGACTCGATGTGCATCTATTGGTCTCTGTGTGAGTTTGCGGGTCTCTGTGTAAGTCTGTGGGTCTCTGTGAGAGTCTGTGAGTCTCTGTGTGAGTCAATGGGTCCGTGTGTGAGTCTATGCATCTCTCTGTGAGTCTGTGAGTCTTTGTGTGGGCCGATTGGTCTCTGTGTAACTGAGGGTCTCTATTAGTCTAGGGCCTCCATGTCAGTCTACGGGTTTCTGTGTCAAGTCCGTAGATTTCTACGTAATTCATCGGTGACTGGGCTGAGACCGTGAACTCACGACACTCGAGAACCCGGCTACGTTAATTGTGTTCATCCAGGGTGATAACTGAAGAGACCAGCACGAGTATCTGGGTCACCAGAATTACAAACTTGAAACAAAGTAAAATAATAGTACAACAATGTAGAAAATAGCAAATCAGAGAACAAAAAACACCACCAAATTCACATCAAAGCATAAACAAATAAAACTAACAATGATGTCTGAGCAGAAACAAACAAGCAAATAGAAAACGGACCAACAACCAGCTGCGTTCCAAGCGAGATGTACTTCACTGCACAGACGTACATCGCTGTGAAATATTCCCGTGACGAAGGTTTGCTCGGAAAAATCACTTCTATAAACCGTCCTGAGTACCAAATTTAGTTGGAGAAAACATTGAAGGGTTGTGGGGTGATTATTGCAACCATGTGTAAAATTATAAACTAAACTATTTTTTTATTTTAACAGGTAAGGCCCACTAAGCTGTATAGATCAGAAGCAACCTGGCCACAAACGATTGCCTAACGAAGTGGCTTATCATCATGTGCATATTTATAGCTGCCAAAAATTCTGAACGTGTGTTAATTTAAATTTGAAGAGAAAAATCGGAGGACCCAAAGAAAAATCCAAGCAACCATGGAGAGAGAGAAATGCAAACTCCAAAAATACAGCAGGCATCAGGGTTGGGATCGAACCCATCACGACCTCCTGTATACCAGGCGAGGTAGTTAACATCTCCTAGCCACCGTGATGATGATGAGAGAGAGACGCAAACTCAAAATATACAGCAGGCGTCAGGGTCGGGATCGAACCCACTACCTCCTGTATACCAGGCGAAGTAGTTAACATCTCACCACAATGGCACCCAAAAGCAACTACGTGCAAAACAGTCACGTGTCACCTGTAAAACAATGACGTAGAACCACGTGCAATACAGTCACGTGTCACCTGTAAAACAATGACGTTGAACCACGTGCAAAACAGTCACGTGTCACCTGTAAAACAATGACGTAGAACCACGTGCAATACAGTCACGTGTCACCTGTAAAACAATGACGTAGAACCACGTGCAAAACAGACAAAGTGGACATGGCGGTTTCAGAAAGCAAATGGCAACTTCTTGAATCACGTGCGGCTGAGACAACCCCGGGTCAAGGAGCTTCGGGGGACGAGTGGCTCCGTCCCCCCGTGGACGGCAACGCGGCTCCCCGCGTTGCTAGGCTGGCTGTGTGAGGAGTCTCACAACGTGCAAACAAACATCACATCTACACCGCGATCTTAAAAGGAGGCACAGCGCCTCGCCAGTTGTGGGGTCAGGGCATCGCGGCGCTGGGCGGGGTGCGGACAGCACCCAGATATTTTAAAACCTCAAAGACACAAAGTCTGCCACAGACTCCCCCCCCGTATAGCCTTTAACAGACTGCTGGGGCAAATGCACAAGGGCGGCACTCCTTTAAGGCTGAGTCGACCTTGGGAAGGCTCAGGACCGGTTCAGATAATCGTCACCGGTGTTTGTCGTCAGTGGTAATTGAACCCGGGTCGCCGTTGTTCGTAGTGCAGCTCACTAACCGCTGCACTACCGCTCCACAACAACCGCCATTCGCCACTAAATGGCGTGGACGTCATCACGACGCTTGTGCCAGGCTATGTGCACCTTTAGGCCACGTGAAGTGTTGAACGCCCGTTGGCAGGAGGTCACGGGGCAGACTCAGGTGCCACGGGTCGACTGACTGAGATGACCGAGATGACTAGCTGATGCACCACCTGTACCCCCTACTGTGCCAACTTGCTGTGCTTTAGCCACCCGGCACTCTGCTCGTTGTTGTGAGCGTCACTCCGCCGCCCTCCGTTGTTGTTGGAGGGCGACTGCCTCCAACTGCCCAGTAGCGTCCTTCACGAGCCTCCTCCACAGAGGCCGATCTTGACACCGCTGGAACCAGTCATCGGCAATTCCACTCAGCTCCACATCCTCCTGTACCACGTCACTCCATCTCTTCTCTAGCCCGTGCCGCACCCATTTAGCCCCCGCGATCCGGCTGAAAAAAAGCTGTTTGGGGCTGATGGTAAGGTCCCACCTCTTAGTGGCACACTCTAGTTTCAGCAGCAGCGCCTCCAACTCCTTCTCTGAGTGAGCCGCAATTACCAGGTCATCGGCATACACAACGTGGTTGACCAATAGGGAGCCATCCCTTGACCACAGCTGGGCATCGATCAGCCTCCCATTGTATCTGTACCAGATGGAAATTCCTCCGGTACAGCTACTGAAGGCTTCACGAACTACGTGGTCGAAATAGATGTTAAATAATGTTGGAGCCAGAGGACATCCCTGTCACACCCCAAGGTTAACAGGGAATGGCTCCGACTCCCGGCCACGTAGTTTTACCCGGGCCCGCTCACCATCATGAAGGTCCTTAATGATCGTGAGCAGAGGGTCAGGGACTCCGAAAGCACGAAGAACAACCCAGATCCCAAGGCCTACAGATGGTATCATAGGCCTTGACCAGGTCAATAAAGCAGAGATGTAGGTCTTGTTGGAATTCTCTACACCTCTGCTGTAGCAGACAGACAGAAAATATGGCATCTTTGCAGGACCGCCCTTTCCTGAAACCGCACTGGGGCTCCGCAAGCCTCTCCTCAGCGCGCCTAGCAAGGCGATGTTGAATAATCCTTGCCAGGACCTTTCCCTGCACACTGAGGAGTGAGATGCCCCTCTAATTGTTACAGTCTGTGTGGTCTCCCTTCTTAAAAATGGGGACCACCAGGGCATCCTTCCATTCCTGCGGAACCCGTCCAGTGGTCCAGAGTGTTGTTATGATGTCATGTAGGGCAGTCTGTGTACAAAACCCACCCTCCCTCCGCATTTCGCTTGGGCGATCATCTCTGCCCGGTGCCTTTTCTGGTCTCAGACTCTAGATCGCCTTCAGAACTTCCTCAACAGATGGCACCTCAGCCACCCACTCACAGGTGGTGACTTCCTCATCCAATTTTTGAGGCACCGTAGCCTCAGCAGGGTCATCCCTACTTTGTCCAACGATGTTTTCTATGTGGAGGGATGTCCCCTCCCCCAGGACTTCACAGAAATGCTCAGCAAATCTGCAAACCTGTCCCTGAGGGTCGGAGATTGGATCACCGTTCTTTCCCCTAATGATGATAATAGGTGTGGCGCTGCAGGTTACTTTTTGGATGGAATTAAATAGGGATTTGTGATCGCGGGCCATTGAGGCAAACTCCATCTCTTCAGCAACCTGCGACCACCACCCATCATTGCAGCGCCTCACGGCTCTCCGAACCTCTGAGTGAAGGCTGCGGTAAGCCTCCTCATTCTCCGACGTGGGATGCTGTAGCCGATGAGAGTGGGCCTGTCGCTTTTTCTCAGCCAGCTTGAACACCTCCTCTGTCAGCCAAGGGTATCTGGGAGGTCTGGACCATTTACCCAAAGCAGCCATTGCAGCTGCATGAGTCACAGTCCTAAACCTCGCCCATTTACCCTCGACATCAGGAGGAGTGGGGGACGATGCCAACCCCAGCTGCAAGCGATGATGAAATTATCGCTTGCAACTTTCATCAGCTAGCTGAGACCAGGCCACCTGAGGTTTGAATGGGGTCCTGGGTGTACACCCACCACCGGAGTGGAAGAATGGCAGCCGCATCTTACAGATGACTAGTCGATGGTCAGAGGGCAGATCAGCTCCACGGTAGGTCCTGGTGTCAAGGACATGGGCCCGCATCCACTGTTCCGTCACTATGTAGTCCAGCAGATGTTCCTACTTGGACCAGGCATGCATGCATGATGTTGTATGGATGCGCCGATGCCGGAACAGCGTGTTGGTAATTACAAACCCATGGGGTGCACAAAAATCTAGCAGCCTCCTACCGTTGTTATTGAGCTGATCTGGCCCAATCACTCCAGACCAGGTTCCAGCACCGCTCCACACACACACGCGCGCGTGCCTCGCTTGCCAAAGCCGTCTCATACCACGAAACAGCTGTGGCTGTTGTGCTGTTTCCATGCCCACTGTGAATCCCATTGCTGACGCGCTCCCTGCAACCGGCCCTGGGCCACGAAACCTCGCGGCTCCACGCTGACGCAGCCCCAGCGCTTAGCTTCTTGGTAAGGCGTCGTGGTGGCTAGGAGATGTTAACTACCTCGCCTGGTGCACAGGAGGTCGTGGGTTTGATCCCGACCCTGGCGCCTGCTGTTAAATTCGGAGTTTGCGTGTCTCTCCCTCTCTCTCTGTCATCATCATCACGGTGCCTAGGAGATGCTGACTACCTCGCCTGGTGCACAGGCGGTCGTGGGTTCGAACCCGACCATGACGCCTGTTGTATATTTGGAGTTTGCGTGTCTCTCTCCCCATAAGTCGCGTGGATTTTTCTCTAGATCCTCCGGGTTTTCCTCCACATTTGGAATCGACATCACGCATTTAGAGTATTTGTCAGCTGTAAACATCCACGCAACGATGATGATAAGCCACATCATTCAGCTATCATTTGTGATCGCCAGGTCGCTTCTGAAAAATAGCGACATAGCTCAGTGGGCCTTTATCTGGTAAAATAAAAAGAATCACGTTTAGATTAACACCATTGGAACCTCATTTGCCTTTTGGCGTCATCTGGTCCAACCCATGTGAGACTAGGCTCTAAGGAAAGCTGTCTCGGGTGTGGACCAATCAACTTCAAGGACAGTGCACATTATCAGAGTTATGTTTTTTGTTTGTATTATGACTGCAGGTATTGTGGTCTATGCAAACATGACTCTTTGTAAAAAAGGTGTCAGTTTTGTTGCCAGATGGAAGGGTAAAAAAACAATTATCACGTTTAGATTAGTTAAGTTTTATGGTTTCGCGGGTCGAATCGGGCAGCCGCCCTGGTTAATACTACAGCGCTGTGTATCCACCGCAACGATAATAGCGGCAGTACAAATACTACTTCTACGTAGCGCCTGCTACACTCGTAGTTACCCGGTAAATGGCGCGTCGTGACGGCACGCTGACTGACGTCACACGGCACCAGTGACGTCATTAGCCGCCCACGCCACGCGGTAACCTCCGTGGCCCCGCACTGACATTGAGATGTTCTCGCGGGGTCAGCGTCGCAGTTTGGTGCCGGCTCGTCGAGACACAATAGCGAGTGGGGAGGTGGGGCGAGGGGGGAAAGAACCACACACACACACACGTCACCGTGCTGGTTCCGTGCTGGCACGGCTCGGATGTGCCAACGTAAAAAAAGGAGGGGGTGGGGGGACCACACACACACACACGTTACCGTGCTGGTCCCGTGCTGGCACGGCTCGGATGTGCCAGCGTGAAAGAGGGGGAGGGATTTCTCTGCAGTAGCCCCCTGAGCCAGTGGAGACGGAGGGCTCCATGTGTGGAGCATGTAGCGAGGGCCACTACGGACGCGGCTACCCGAGTTCGATTCCCGCTCGCGGCCAACACCGGTGATTATCTGAACCGGTCCTGGGCCTCCCCTAGGTCGACTCAGCCTCGAATGAATACCCGGTGCGGTGCGCAGTAAACATGGCCGCTGGGGAGACAAAGGCGGTCGAGCGTTGTGCTGGCCACCCACCCCACCGTGTGCCGTTCCGGCCTTTATAGGGGTGGGATCTTTGTCGATTTGTCTGTCCATCCGCTCCATCTTGCTCACTGCCACGTGACGCGGGCGCGCGCCTGTTCCCAATGACACCGCTCAAAGGGTCCCTCGCTTTGGCCTCGACGACGAATGTGCGGAGCGCGTCTTGCGGAGCCCAAGTCGCCGACCGACGGCTCGCGCCCTCTCCAAATCCCCAACACCCCCCCGCCCCACGGGGAGCGCGCCTCGCCTCGTCGGAGCTCTCAAGCGAAGCCAAGGGGCCCGAGGAGCCGCACAAGCGGAGCGCAAGGGGCGACCGAACACGCAGCGCGATCGATTGATGGCTTCGGTGCGTTTGGGCCGTCGGTGGCGCACGCTGCGTGCGACCCGCTTCCTCCTGGCCGTGGTCCTCCCCTTGGGCAACAATGATTGACACAATGAAAACACCCGAAAGTTCTCCGGCGTGATCCCCTTGCTCTCCACGCTCGGACACGAGGATTCCAGGAGGAGGTAGAGGAGGAGGAGGAGGAGGCTCCAGCACGCGGGGGGTTTACTGCGCCTGCCTCTGCAGCACACGATGTGTGTCCGAGCGTCTGAAACGACCAAATGCGCTGTCAACTTCACGCCCCACGCCTCGCCCATCAAATCCCTGCACCACGCCGAGCCGATCCTCGCTTTAACGCGTAGTAGCAGGGGGCTTTCGCGACCAATGTCATCCATAATAGAGGTTTGTTTGGGTTAGATCGCGTAAATATCTAAATGTGTCGTTAAAACGTGCCACCACCCGCCACAGCCAACTAGTAAGGGTTGTCACGTAAACAGAACGTGGCCAATTCGTCACTAGTACATGACGCCGGTTGTGTGTTGGAGAGCCAAGCCACAACATTCACAGTCTGAGTGTACGACGTTTCGCCATTAATTACAACTAGCTTCATCAGGCGACAGCCAGATTTGTGGAGAAGTCCACCTGCTTCGTTCATTATATAGAGGCGTAGATGTGCTGACCACGCTTCTGCGCTCTTGTGTAATGTGGGGGGGGGGGGATTAATGAGCCAACGTGCATTGTGCGAGTGCGTTGTAAGTGTGGTGCGTTGTGCGTGGTGCGTGGTGCGAGCCCTTTGATCTCAAATCGGTGAAGTAACACGCTCACTGATCAGTGAGCGTGTTCACGTGAAGTCTCTCCGTCACACCGCCATCGCCGCAGCACTTTCTCAAAAATGGTGTTCAAGAGGAAATAAAGAGTTTCTCATCATAGCACGGAATCGCGAAACGACGCACCATTGAACAAGTCCGTGACCACACGGGCCGCAGCTGACTGGGAGCCGCAGTCACGTGCGGGGAAGGCTGCCAAGGCTGCAGAGGAGGATGGCTGCTGCCAACGATCGCTCTGCGCGTTCTCTCCGCGCGAGGATCTTTGCAGGCGATCCGTGCGCGTGGGAAGAGAGCGGCGCGGCCGCAGGAGAAGAAGCCCAGGCGTGAGAGCGAGGGAGAAACGCTCGATCTCATGCAGACGGAGCACGCGGAGTCCACATTGTGTTCCCCTTTGCTGCATTCTCCTGGCCAGCCAGGGGGGCACGGCTCCTCTTCGACGCGTGATCCACCAACCCCCCCCCCCCCGCCTCCACAGTGTGGGCTCACAGGCCACGTGCAGCGTAGCCACCACCAGCGCCCCTGACTTACGGCCCAAGTCTCTCACTCCCCGTTGCAGACAAACAGACGGACATGACGGGCAGACAGGCGGAATGCGCACACGCACACAAAGCAAAGACAAAGATCCCCCGTATAGCCTTAGCAGACTGTTGGGGAAAGTGCTGTTAGCGAGTAACCAGTGCCTATGATGGCCGACACAGCACACGAGGGGGTGGGTGGCCAGCCCCACGCCCCAGCGTCTTATCTCCCCAGTGCTAGCAATGTTTACTACACACTGCACCAGTTACTCATTTGAGGCTGAGTCGACCTAGGGGAGGCGC
>JAAXLI020003272.1:0-11155 GCA_014621495.2 Entosphenus tridentatus | reverse complement strand
CTCCTTCACTCTGCTGGTGTGTGCTGTGAACTTCTTCACTCTGCTGGCGTGCGCTGTCAACTCCTTCACTCTGCTGGCGTGCGCTGTGAACTCCTTCACTCTGCTGGCGTGCGCTGTCAACTCCTTCACTCTGCTGGCGTGCGCTGTGAACTCCTTCACTCTGCTGGCGTGCGCTGTCAACTCCTTCACTCTGCTGGTGTGTGCTGTGAACTCCTTCACTCTGCTGGCGTGTGTTACGATCTCCTTCACGACGCCCCCCGCGCGTTGTTTACTGCGCATTGCACATCGAGCGGCATCAGCCCACCTCGCTAATGTGCGGCAATAAAACGGCGAGCTCATCGTTTTTACCGCTTTTTAATTAACATTTTGCGGCGCTTTTAGAGTAGCTTTCACGTCAAGAATGTGTGTTATTGGTGCATAGTGTTCCTCAAGCCAATTTTGAGAGTTTACGGCGGTGCCCGGGTCAAGTAAGGTCGAGTCAAATGTATATATCGAAATGCGTTTAGAGTATTTGGCTGCTATAAATGTCCACGTGATAAGCCACTTCGTTGACCTATCATTTTTGGCCAGGTCGCTTGGGCTTTACATGGTAAAATAAAAAATAGTTTAATAGTTTGAGTAGATTTTTATTTAACCAGGTGGGGTAGCCTCATGTGCCAGAGGGAGTTGCATCACTGCTGCTCTCGTGTGTGGGACAACGGGCTGAACGCTGGTCTCCGTGGTCCTGGCGGCCCAAGTGGTCGTCCAGAGAGTCGGCAACGAGTTTCGCCGGCCGCAATCGACCGGAATCGCCACGGAAACATAAAACGTCAGTGTCGGCCACGCAACTCACGAGGCTGGCCAGGCCTCATGGGCCCTCCCATCTTGGCTGAACATCACACCGGAATCGGGGGGGGGGGGTATTGGGCCATATCCCTCCACGCCCCAGGTATTGGGTAATGTAATTCAGTGGCGATTCTGGCTGCGGCTTGGAATTGGTCTAAATTGGTATTCTGCTCTTCCAGAATTGGCGACGCTCAGATCGACAAAGCTTTACTTGGGATAGATTCACATTTGAATCGCCACCCCGAATCCCATATTCTCCTACCGTAGGCTTCCTTGGCAGAATCCTTGTTGAACTCCCATTCGGGCTAAGAGGGATTTTAACGTGGGTGCCGCCCACAGATGAGGAATCATGATCCGTGCGTGATTCTTGCAGAGTGAAAGCGCAGCAATCGAACACCATTCCTGCGGGGAATCATCCGGTACCAGTGGCAACGGCTTTGCGTCACTTTGACACCACAATCTGACCTCGCTGCACATTTTACTCGGTTTTGCGCGTGAACAGAAACACAAAGGACCAATGGCGGAGCCAGGATTTTCAGGTGGGGGGGGCAACCCCTCCAGCAATGAAAAGTTATTGGAGTTGTTGGTAAGGACTTGTCCCTTGCTTTTTATTACTCGACGCGTGTGCGGCGATGCCGCAGCCATCGATCGAGGGTCGAATTCGAACCGGGCTGTGTGATCGGCATCGCGCTCGCTGTAGGCGGTGATCGGCTCGGGCGTAACGGGCAGCGATCGCACGGGGCGGCAGGTGGGCGCCGTGGTGGGAACACTCGTGCCTCGCAGCAAGAATCTCCTGGGTTAGATTCCCGACTCGGGCGTCTTTCTGCGTGGAGTTTGTGCGTTCTCTCTCTTCCCCCCCCCTCTTCTGCACGGATTCCTCCGGGTTCTCCGGTTTACTCCCATAGCAAAAAAAAACCTCTCGTACAATGCTAAGTGGTATTGATCAAACATCACAACGCTTTCAAAACAAACTCACCTGCAAACTACTCAGTGAGGATGACACCCCCCCCTCCTCGCTGATGCACCAACTTGGCAAGGAGCCTCCTGGAAAGGAGTCTTGAGACTCGGCGAAGCTCTCATGGGGTAGACAAATGTAAACATATAAATTGAAACACCTCCTACAGGATAGAGAGTCGCCCACCGATGACCTTACCAGGAGGGCCGGCCGGGCGGCGGTGGCTATGCACCGTGCAGGTGGCAGCGGTGGTGGGTGCATCTCCGCACACACGTGACGTGAAGCTCCTTGCCGTGGGCGGCGTGGGTTTTCATGCGTGTGGGTTTCCAGTTTGCTCGCCCATGTGTTTCAGTAGTCCCTCGGTTAACAGTGACATCGGTTCAGGGTTTTTTCGCCTCCCCACAGGATCCCATGGTTTTGACTCGCGTAAACATTTTGACCAGCGGTACGTTTACGTTGTGCACGCGGGCACCAATATCGGCCAATCCGAGCGCTCGTATGTGGGGCTGAACCATGCCCTCAGCCAATCGGCGACGCCCATCCATGAGCGTTTAGACCTCGACTGACTTTGTTTACATTACGTCTTCTGTCCTGGCAGTGGAAAACAGCTCTCTCTTCAATTATCAGTTATTTCGGTTAAACGTAGTTTGAGTGGAAATGCTTAAAACCCATTAACAGAGGGACTTCTGTACACACGCTGATTCATTGGATGGCAACATCTTAATGTACGGAGGACCGCAGAGCTTGGGCAATTGTTGGCGCCGGTTCAGCGCGTGGTTGCAGTCCTCCCTGCTCGTCTGCGGTTCCTCCTGGCGCCTCCTGAGTCGTCCTCTCTCTCTTCGTGAGCGAGGAGTGAATACTGTGTGGCCGTGACGCATTACAAGCCTAAATTGTATTATCAGTGCGTTATTTTACGGGCACATGTAATTGCATTATGCTGTACAAATGTGTTTTCTCTCCCGTGCGCTATCTAATGCTCGGTGGAAATTGCATTGTTTGCGGTGACAGGCAATGCAGAGGAGCTAAACGCTTTGTCTGATGTGGCATTCAAACGTCGCCAGATGCAATGAATGGGCCCTCGTTTGGAGAAAGCTCTATCTCAGCAACTCAGCCGCAGATAAATAATGGGAGCCACAGAAGCTGCGATTCATGTAAATCTAGTGCTTGGCGCAAAGTAGGTCACGTTTCCCCCGTGCCAGTTAATTTACGGCGTTTTCAAAGGAGAAAAAAAATGTCCTCAACAATGTAAGAACACGCACTTTGTCGGCCGTACAAACAGAGGCGCAGCAAACGTGTGAGTCATTGCGCACGAATTCTGGAGTCTCGGCCTCCGCTGTTGGGCTGCAGAGTTTCGCGGGGCGCCTTCCCCCGTGGCTGTGTGGCCGCCTTCATCACCACAACCGTAGTCTGCCTGGTGCGACAAGCCGCAGCGACTCTCCCCCCGAGAGATGCCCTGGGAGTTGAGTGCTCGGAGCTGACTCGGATTCCCACCCGCTATACCCTGGAAATGCCAGGGTATAGCGGGTGGGAGCTGATCGGTTACAACTTTCACACGATTTTCCTGAACTCTACGAAACCTCTAAAGCAGTTGCTCGGAAAAATCTTAGCACGGTAGATTTAACACGTTGTAGGCTTTCGCGACCAATATTATTGATGATAATGGTTTTTGGGTTCGATCGCGTAACTAGAAATGTGTCCTTAATCCACCACCACCCGACACAGCCAATTACTAAGGTTTGTAATGTGAACAAAACGTGCCAAATTACTACTTCAACACACCGGTGCAAATCCCCTAATGAAATAGTTCTGAAGTAATAGCTAATTGGCACATGTTGTTCACACGACAAACCTTACGAATTGGCTGTGTCGGGTGGTGGTGGGTTAACCAGACATTTATATTGACGCAATCTCACCCAAGAAGGCTCAGCCGGGTGACCTACGTGGGCCTCCCTGTAGGTCACTGCCCATGATCCGTCGCTCAACACCCAGCCAGCGCTGCGGTGGGCTCCGAGAAGGCGGCGCTCTGCGCAGCCTTCATGAAGCCTGCATGGAGCCTGCATGAGGCCTGCATGCGGCCTGCATGAAGCCTGCATGGGGCCTGCATGAAGCCTGCATGAAGCCTGCATTAGGCCTGCATGAGGCCTGCATGAAGCCTGCATGCAGCCTGCATGGAGCCTGCATGCAGCCTGCATGAAGCCTGCATGCAGCCTGCATGGAGCCTGCATGAAGTCTGCATGGAGCCTGCATGAGGCCTGCATGAAGCCTGCATGCAGCCTGCATGGAGCCTGCATGAAACCTGCATGGAGCCTGCATGGAGCCTGCATGAAGCCTGCATGCAGCCTGCATGGAGCCTGCATGAGGCCTGCATGAAGCCTGCATGAAGCCTGCATGCAGCCTGCATGGAGCCTGCATGAAGCCTGCATGGAGCCTGCATGGAGCCTGCATGAAGCCTGCATGCAGCCTGCATGAAGCCTGCATGGAGCCTGCATGAAGCCTGCATGCAGCCTGCATGAAGCCTGCATGGAGCCTGCATGGAGCCTGCATTAGGCCTGCATGAGGCCTGCATGAAGCCTGCATGGAGCCTGCATGAGGCCTGCATGGAGCCTGCATGGCGTACCGACGGCGACGGCCTCCTTGGCGGCAGCCCTCGCGCCTACAGGGGAACGTCCATGTGTGTGTTGACCGTGGCCCCGATCCGTGTATGAATACGTAACAAATAAGAATTTCACTGCACGGTGGCTCGTGCTTGCGACCAGACGCGCCCTCCGCCCTGCGTCCCGCGTGGTGCTGTGGACGATGGAATCCGCGACGAAGCAGCGGTTTCTTCGCTTAGCCTCCGCTGCCGGTTCGACCGAGGGTTCGGCTTTCATCCGTGATGGCAACTCGATTGTCATTTATACTTATTTCTTTAAAGCGGCTTTATATGGTAGCAAGGAACTTGCCAATGCCAAACAAAGGCTGAATAAGAAGAGAACAAACTCATTTCCCGTGCACCACCATTCCTAGCAGCAGCAGCACTCGCCCCTCACAGCAAGAAGGCACCTGGGTTCGACTCCTGACCCTGGGGGGGCACTATTCTGCATGGAGTTTGTATGTTCTCGCCCTGTTACAGAGCGCGAGTGCGTGACAGGTGGTGTGTGTGTGTAAGAGTGGCTATGAGTCAGTTTGAATGAGTGTGTGAAGTTTGTTCTCCCCCTGTTCTGTATGGGTTTCCTCTGGGTTCTTCAGTTTGCGAGAACACACTCACACACACAACGCAACTGGCATTGGCCAACACTCCCAATGCTAAAAAATACCTGCAAATTACCCAATTGGGATCGCACACAGCAGCAGCATTGCCTCCTGACTGCAAAAATCTTGGCAGGACCCTCCTGGAAACGAGTCTTGGAGAGCCTTTCCTGGGTGAATAAAAAAAACAAGTGTAAATAAAAAAAGGATTTGCAATATCCACACATTTATGGTATGGGGAAGTGTCTGCAGTCTGTTCGCTAATTCTGTAAATAACATGTCGCTAAATGTGTGGTCACAGCTGATATGAACTCGCACATGGCAGTCGATATATAATAGTTATTATTATTATTGACACCAAGCTGCTGGCGAGATAACGTGGCGACATTTCCAGCGATTAACGTGGGGAGGGCGCACGTGTGACCGGAGCGTGGTGGGTGGGGACCAACGGTGCGGACCCGTGGCGGTGATGATGCAGTGGCCATCACGGTCCGCGACAGACCTGCTCACCTGAATTCTCGATTCCCAGCCGTGGCTAAGATCAGTGGCAAGCGATGTCTGAACCCGTCCTTGCCCCCCCCCCTTCTCCAACCCGTACTGACCTGCATGAGGGAAGTATGGCCTTCTTGAAGGCCTTCATCCAGCAGAAGATTGACCAAGTGCCGTCAATGAAGAAGAATGTACTGTATGTGATGTTGATTTTCCACGTGAAAAATATTGCACAGAGAGATAATCTACGCTCTGTGACATTGTCGCCTGTTCTAAATAGACTTCGCATCGTCGCACGCGACAAATTCTACTTTGGAAGTTATTTTGGATACTTCCGTTACTGTGGTCGCTATTTTATGCTTGCATCATGAATATGAGAAGCACAAGAGGGGACCGATAATGAACATTTTCAACTCGTTTCGTTTGTTGAGTTTGTGAGCCCGGCTGGCCAGGTCTGAGACCCGTGACACAGCACCACCAATTTCCACCCAGACAAGCAGAGAGCACGCACTTCACTCATCGCGATAACAACAACAAACACATTTAAGAAGCACACACTGAAAGAAAAAAAAACCCGTACAATTAAGAATAATGCTTAACGCAAAGTTATTTCGTTGTTCAATGTATCATCTTAATATCTTTAGAGTATGCGGTTGGCTTCAGTCTGTCATCTCCCCCCCCCCCCCATGTCTCTCCGCGGGGGGCCGAGTAGCCCCTACGCTGCATGGCGGCGCTGGGCGGCGTGCGCTCCAATCGGTTGACACCGCTTCGTGTTTCTTCCAGACAGAGTTCCGCTCCTGATGGACAGACTGTGCGTCGCGCTCTCGCACGCGAGCTCAAATAAAAACCTCCGTGTTCGTCAGTTGCTGGCTTCCCTATATTCTCATAAAGGCCTCCGCGCAGTAACACCGTGCCGTAGGTTCAACCTCCTAATCGCCACGACAGTTCATCGGTTATCCGCTGCTCGATCAAGGTCTCTCGTGGAGATACCAACATCAATACTCCGATGCAGCTCCAATCTTTGTTCCCTATCGTGTGCCCTCATGTATTTCCCTTAGATCCATCTCATGGCGCTGCTCCCTGATGCGCGAGTTCCCTCTCGGCTGGGCTTTTGTTGGCTTGTGTAACAAATTGTCTGGCCGCTTCTGGAGTCAGCGCTTTATGAAGTAGCCAATAGTTTCATTTCCTTCTGGTCCTTCGCAGGGCAAAGGGAAAATGGCCATTCTGGCTGAGCACCGATTCTCTGTGGCCACTACGGTCATCTGGAATTCCATCTCGCTGCACAAACGCAGCGTCCAATCCTCCCCCACCGCCCCGTTTTCAAGAGACGGTTGGAGGCTCAATCCGTCCCATCCGCCGTACGAGAAACCCCCCGCCATCGGCGATCGATCTGTCATTTCTTGAATAATGTGTGTGAAACAAATATATATTTTAATTATTGACGCCACTTCGTTAGCGCCACTCCATTCGCGCCAGCCCGTGTGCACCACTGCGTTGGCGCCACTCCGTGCGAACGTGGAGCGTTGCGCTCGGTCCGTTGAGTCACCGACCAGGCCGTGGCCCTGATTGAGGGGATGTAAGATGCGATTTTTTGTACTTATATATATTTGGGTTATGCTGCTACATATAATCCACTGAATTTATGCTACGATAATTAATATGAATCACATTTAACGTGGCCAACACAATCTGGTAGGTGTTGGCTACTTAATTTAATGATTTATAGCTGAGTTTTAAGTTTTAGTTCAGGTAATTGAATAGTTCAGCTTACAAATATATCAGATAATTTTTGATGGATTTTACCCGCAGATAATTCACTTTGCACGTTGAGTAATTGGATTGTAGATGATTAAGCATTCTGATGCTCATTTGTTTTTGTGATTAAAAGTTCTGCTGCCTTGCATACAAGTAAACTGGGGTCTGCTAAGATCGTGGCTGAAAGTGATTCCGAGCTTATTTATATTTTGTGCGCGTGCGTCCATGTTTTGTACGGCATTCAAACGCACAGATTACGGAGGTAAACAAAAAAACCTGGCAGAAATCAGTTCCAGGGCTGCAGAAAATAATAACTCGAGTGAGAAGAAAATGATGAGGACGGGAAACGACTTGACAGGAAATTTGTAGAGAGGCTACCGCTGCCGCCGCTGCCGCAATGGTTCGTCAAAGAGGCCCCCCTCCGCCTGAAGGCGTGTCGCTCACGGAGATACCGAGCGCGAGGAACGCGAGATCAGCGCGCGGGGGCTTTGAGATAGTCTGGTGGATAACGCGTCGGATGGATACGATTAAGAGTGACGTACGGTGACGGCGACGAGGTTACGGAATGAAGGAAGCCGGCAGGCGGCACGAGATAGAGGAGAATGGTGGGCGGGGGGCTTCGCGTGCCCCCCCCTCCCCATCCGTCCGTCCGCGTGTGCAGCTGCCAGATGGGAGCGTGAGAGATAGAGGTGCAAGGGATTGTCAGAGACGTCGGCTTCTCAGTTTGTGGCAGGGTCGGCATTAAGCCATTCGTTGTGGAACGTTCTGCGTTTGCGTCCGTGGCGTCGCACAACCATTCCCTTGAACAAACGATCATTACCGGCCTAATGGCAAAACAGCACTGCAATACGGATTGCCGTAGTTGTACAGCATAGGGGTCTAATGGTGATAATCACCGGGCATTTAATGAGTACACACCGCAGGATCCGCAGGATGTGTGCTGAGCACAATGCCGCACGTAACATCGATGTATACTCGAGCGTGCGGGCGTACAGAAGTGCGCAAGCGATTACGCGGAGCGTATTCCAGTACGCATTTTAAAACGCTCCCATTTTTGATGCACGTTTGAGGTCTGTGTGTGGCGGGGAACGTGGACGCGATGCGCCTTAAAATAGAAATGCAACTCTTCAAGGCAAATCGGCATTAGAAAAAGATACCCCCGTTGTGCCGCGCGGGAGGCGTCTGCGAGCGGGCGGCGGTGATGATGAAGGCGTCGTTGGCAGCGGCGTGACATTTAGGCGTGGGCTGCCAAGCGGCGGGTGGCACGGTGCCACCCGCCACGGGCCGATGGCCCTGGGCAGCCGTGGGATGGAGACGTCCACTCGAATCGTCCGCGCGGCCTCTAATGCGCACACGCGCGCACACACGCGGTCCCACGGGGACATCACTCACGGCAGCCTTAGACTAATCGTGTTTCCTTATACATCGCATGATAGAATACGGCAACTACATTCGCAGTGAAGTGGTTTTGAGGCATCTTGCTGTTTCTTACATTTTAATTCGTTCAAGTATTTCGCCAGCGCACGACGTTTCGCTCAAACTGCAAACTGCTTTGATGGGGGAAAAATCGTGGGGCTTTGCACTCCCTGGCGAGAATACAGGAGGCGTGAAGATGTTCCAACACCAAATCGACACCCGTTGTCGCAACGCATCACGTCTGCATTCAGCATATGCTGGTGGTAAAACATGCAAACATATTTGCTTTAATAATGTATGCATTGTCCTTGAAACTTTGATTGTCCTATTAAAACATCACGGCATTAATCCATGTTTATTGTTTATTATTTATGTTTATTTATTTAATATTTAATTTATTAGTACTTGTTTATTTATAAACACGGTAGGACCAATACCTCGGCCGTGGCTTATCATTGTTTTAACGCTGTGGGCTCACACGAAGTTGATTTCTCCAAGACGAAGGTACTCTGCAAACCTACTGGCTATCAACAAAGATTAGTTCATGAAGCCATCCAGATATATAAACACAGACAAAACTTCAACCGAGAAGATGGGTATTAACCAGTTTAAGTCATAACTGGCTGTGATGTTTCCATCCTTCCTGCCGATGTCAGCAGTTATTTCCGACTCTCTGAGTTGCATTCCTCGACGTGGCGGTGGTTACATTGACGTGCTAATCTCTCACGATACAATGACCAGCCCAACAGCTTTGGGGTGCCCTGGATCTTCCTTCTCTAACCCCGCCCACTCACCCTTGGGCTGCACCCATCTCAGGCCTATATAACACTCTGCTGCTTCAGCAGCTCCCTTGCAATATTGTTTCACCTGAGGACGATTGCTTGTGTTGCGATTGAAACATCGTGATTTTTATTTTTCTATCTACGTGACTTTACCGTAAGAGCCAAAGAGTATTTATGAATTCTAGATTTGAAGCTTTCGTGACTGCAAGGATTCATATTCTTAGGTTTTTTCTACGTGACTTTACCGAAAAAACCTAAGAATAGTATTTATGAATGTGTCTGCTTCCTTTTAAGATGGAACATTACAAAATAAAAGTCCGAAACTCATTGCAAAAGATAATTTATGCATCGTGCATGAATGTTAATGGCAGTCAGTTTGAATATTTGTTAAAATAAATAAAAATCACCCGTGCCGATGTTGGAATAATAATACATAGAATAACCCTCTGTGTCCTGACTTTTGGGCCATTCTGCATCGACTGTTGGGCCAAGTGAGCGGGCAGGGGCTGAATCTCCGCCACTCGCCCGGGGACGGCGGCGCGACGGTCGGGGTTCACGATGCCACCCTCCAGCAGGGAGCACGCCCCGAGAGGGCCGCTCGCCCGCTGTGGAGACGGAGCGATGAAATGGGCACGCGTGCCGGAGCGCGGCGAGTCGTGCCAATCGCAGGGCCGTGTAGGGGTGGCGTCGGCTTGGGGAGGCTTTCATCCAGCAGTGGATCGGCCATGGCCGCTGCCGATAATAAAGGACTCGTATTATTCTGCTCACCAAGCCAAGTGTCACCTCTTTGCAAGTGTAGCGCTCAGAGGGTGCTCTGTGTTATGTTATTGTACAATTATAAATCCATTTTGAGCTGCTGCCTGCAGCAGATGTTCGCTGCTGTGCGTGTGCCGCGTGTGTGTGTGCGCGTGTGTGTGTGCGCGTGTGTGTGTGTGTGCCGTGCCGCGTGTGTGCGTGTGCCGTGCCGCGTGTGTGTGCGTGTCCTACGGCAGCGTTACATAACACGGACAAACGGGCGGACGCACGGGAGTGCTCGCATCTCGCCTGCAGCTTGATCCGAGATGTGTCCGTCAGATTATTCTATTCTTTCGTACGGTGGTGGTGATGATGAATGGCGATGGTGATTTTGTGTGGCCAATGAAGAGATTCAGTTGCTCTGAGAGTTGGTGAGTTGTAGATACACTCACTCACCCACTCCCTCACTCAGCCACTCACACGCCGTCACGCTCACTCACAAACGCCCTCGTTCATCCACCCACGCACTCACCCACTGCCTTCAAATTAATATTTTGGGGCAGCGTGAAATTCTGTGGTGCATGGTTTGGTATTTGTAGCCACAGTCACGCACAGGAGAGAGAGTCTTATTTTTCACTTGTGCATTAGGAATCCCACCGCGTCTTCTACAGTTTGTGTGGCTGATGTGGAGCGACAACAACAATAATCAGACGTTCAATTTGAGTTTGACGAAGCCACTGATTGCATCGCCCTGAGTGCTTCCGAGGGCCGGTGTCATCGTCACGTGTTCTATTGCCTGGTGTGAGCGAGTGAAAACGCGGGCAGGGCAGGGCATCAAATTAATTACCTTGCCAGGTGAGTCTCTCTGAGTCAGATGAGTCTCTCTGTGTCAGACGAGTCTCTCTGAGTCAGACGAGTCTCTCTGTGTCAGATGAGTCTCTCTGTGTCAGACGAGTCTCTCTGAGTCAGA
>JAAXLI020003271.1:0-11157 GCA_014621495.2 Entosphenus tridentatus | reverse complement strand
GGGCACCAATTTCGGCAAATTCAAGTGCTCATACCATCAGCCAATCAACGACGCCGATTTATGAGCGTTTTGAACTCGACTGGCTTTCTTTACATTCTTGGTTCTTTCGGTAAAGTAATGTATAAGGGAAATAATAAAAGAATAAGAAAACATAATAAAATGTATTTAACATTATAGAAAAAAAAATTTTGTATTTTTTAATGTTTCATTTTTCTTATTTTATTATTTCCCATCTACGTGACTTTACCGAAAAAACCAAGATGATGAATCCCTGCAGTCACGAAAGCTTTAAATCGAAATTTGTTTACACTGTTTTCTGTTTTGGCAGTAAAAACAGTTCTCTTGCAGATCTCAATGATTCTTACTTATTTTTTTCAACTTATTAGTGAATTCGATGAACAGTTATTTCGGTTAACAGTAGTTTTGGTGGAACGGATTAAAACGTTAACCGAGGGACTACTGTACACGACAGGGAACAGAGCAAATTTTGATTTAAAGCTTTCGTGACTGCATGGTTTCATATTCTTGGCTCTTTCGGTAAAGTCACGTAGAAAAAAAGTAATAAAGTAATAAAAAGTAAGTAAATAATGTTTAAATAATATTGTTTTATATTATTTTATTATTTCCTTTCTACGTGACTTTAACAAAAGAACCAAGATTAGGGAACAGAGCAGTATCACATCGACCGCATCATCACGCTGATCTCTCACAAACAAGGTGAGAGTGGTCCCGTGCCCTCTAGGCAAGGCGGCACCACTGCTCCAGAACCTGTCCCTTGCCCCAATGGACTGGATCGTGCAGCGTCGGTTCACAAAGGCCTGCTGGGAGCAATCTAAGGCAATGAGGTGATTCGACAGACAATGTGTGCCTTGCCAGCTGAAATGCTTGAAGGTTTCTGGCTAGCACTGGAGATCATGCATAGTGAAATCCTCCCAGTTGGCCTGTAAATAAAACCAAAATATAGACCACTCATGAGCAGTCACTCGACTAGACTGAAGAGCAAATAGCGGGCAATCATGTTGAAGTAGAAAACGTTCACTTATCTCAGCTATAATTTGCAATATACTGGAAGATGCGAGGCCGGAATTAAAAGGAGAATCACAATTACACGTGAGCGTAAGAAACAGTTCGAAAGATACGTCTGGTGCTCCAACATAACAGCAGCAAAGATCCGCCTCTACGACGTGCACATCCTTCCCATACTGCTGTACGGCTCAGAAACACGGTCAACGACAGACGACGTCACCCCAGCTGGAAGCTGGACGCCTGAGACCGGCGGTGCCTGTGACGGATTCTCCACGTTCACTTCGGCGAGCACATCACCAACACCAAGGCCCGGGCCCGCCTTCAGACAGGGGTGCCCACTGGTGTGTTGATAGTCATAAACAGACGACTTTGGTTTGTCGGACACCTCAGCAGATCGCACCAGAGCCCTGCGCGTGACAATCGACGGTCCATCATGGGATTGGAGACGAACCCGGCACAGGCCGTGGCGGACATGGACACGTGCGATCGAGGCTGATCTTCACCACCATTGTCTTGGTCTGGAAACAGTGTGGCGGCGAGCACAGGATAGCATTGCCTGGCAGCGACTCATGAAGATCCCTAAGCCCAGAGGGGTTCGTACCTCATGATGATGATGGTGACGTGACCATTCATTGAATTGCGAGGCAAATTGTTCATACGCCTTGCGCCTACAATTAACACGTAGGCATCGCGCTCTATTTGACCCCATAAAAAAATCTAGATAAAAATTTGTGTAAATGCGAATTGAACGTAACGTATATCGCATTAACTGCCCAAGTTATAAGTTACGTTGCAGTGAAATTCCGCATTTGTAGTCGCCGTATAACGAGGGACGACTTACCAAAAACAAATGACTTTGACTGAGGCAAAGGCTCTAGGAGAATCGAGATCAAAGAAAGACATGATAATTTTATCTCCTGACAAATGGCAGATCCACGGTTGTGATTTCCTGTTTGGATTATGATGACGAAATCAAGAGATTTACTGAACTAGGGCACTAACCTTAAAAAATAAATGAGCGGCAAGATCACCGCATCAGCCCTGGTTGTCGGCAGAAACATTTAACACTCGGCAATAGAAGCCCGTTTGCCCATCTTGGGTGGTGACCGAGTGGAAAAGGCAGACTGGCTACGTCGAAGGCGGACCATGGGAAGCATCGCAGCGACATCACGGACGAAGCTGAGTCTGGCATTCACAGCAACAATCTACGGTCAGCCTTTGCGGCTGTCAAGCTTCGGGCGGGTAGCAAAGGCCGGCCCTCGGAGACTTACAAGAACGGTGCGGCGGCCGTCACCTGCAGCCACGACGCGCAGCCATCGCGGTCTCAAAGTCCCTGTAGCTCACGCGCCCGTCTAGGTCCCGGTCGGTCTCACTGCAAAACACAGCGCGGGTTCAAATAGCGGCATCTTGAGTACATACCACGACGCTGTCTCAAAGCGCTGGGCGTATTTATTTTGAAGAGAGGCAATCATATTCTACGTGACTTTACCGAAAGAACTAAGAATATGAATCCTTGCAGTCACGAAAGCTTCAAATCGAGAGGCAATCAGTCATTGGCAGAGGGAAAAGAGGATGGTCTTGAGCTTGGACTTGAACAGGAAATTCAGTTAATTAAGTACGAACAAAATTTTACGTAATGCGGGACCTTCTTTCGTATGGCCTGTGAAGAGATTCAATTGTAAGTGATTTATCCGTTCAATTTTGTGTTTGTCTCAAAGTTAGTGAATCATACACAGGAGTGTCTCTGATTTTCCACTTGTGCACGAGTTCCATCAACTAACGAAGCTTGAGAACCCGGTTTAAGTACAGGCAGCTGCCTAGATTCAAACCTCGGACCTCAGTGGTGCCAGCTCAGCATTTGGACCTCTAAATCACCCCGCCACATGCAGTGAGGAATAACACATTCCTGCGGAGAGAGCTGGTAGGAACGTTGGATTGCTCAGGGTCAACGGCGGCGTGGTGTATTCCGCAAATATGGCCGACTGTGAGGGCGGGCACAAGCCGGCGTGAGTAGGTTAAACATTGAGTTTTATAAGGGCACCACGGGGTGACCAGCCCCTCCCCACCCAGCCCCTCCCCACCCAGCCCCTCCCCACCCTCCCCTCCCCACCCAGCCCCTCCCCACCCAACCCCTCCCCACCCAACTCCTCCTCACCCAGCCCCCCCCCCACCCTCCACCCTCCCCTCTCCACCCCTCCCATTTTTGGATGCACGACGGACGGACACAATAATCCCCTGTGGGCTGGTGTAACCATGAGGTTCCTACCAGTATTATTTGTCATTGTGGGCTTTTGTAATGGCAATGGAAGAGGAAGGCTCACCGGAACGTCTCCAGGATGGTTTGCCCCGAGAGGTGTGGGGCGACGAGAGAGAAGGCCTTCCTGAAGTCCTCCACCGTCAAAAACCCACGACCTGACAAACACGACAGCACAGCCATCTCTCTCAGAGCTGAACACACGCAGCTGTGCGAACGCAACCGAGGTTCTTTATCTTTCGTAGTAGAGACCAAAAGGCTCGCACAGAGACCTATTTAGAGATATACTGACTGAAGTGATGAAAGTGGGCAGTGGCGAGACTGTGCGGTACATAGTTTGAGATTGGTGACGTAAGTCACCACAGTCACACCGTGGGCTCGTTTTAATTTTACATCGGTTAACATCTCGCCACGATGGCGAGATGTTAACTACCTCGTTTGGTCTAGAGGAGGTTGTAGGTTCGATCCCAACTCCGACACCTGCATATCTGGAGTTTGCATGTTCTCCCCGTGGTCGTGTAGATTTTTATACGAGTCCTCCGATTTTCCCCTACACATTTATAAAAAAAAATTCAAAGTATTTGGCTGTTATACATTTTCACATGATAAGCCACATCGTTGAGCTATCATTTGTGGCCAGGTCGCTTCTGAAAAATAACTATATCGCTCAGTGGGCCTTATGTCATGAAACAAGTGTTCTAGTTTACAGCTGTGGCTATTGACCCTAATGCTACGCACAACAACACACTGGGCAGCCCTGTAAAAAACACACGTGTGTGTGCACCCTAACATAGCCATGCCAGCTTACTGCAATCAACTTGCACAATAGGGATCGCCGGCCAAACGTGAACTATGACGATGGCTTTATTGCCAAAAGATAACACTGGTGACGCAATATATTAAGTAATGACTTAAAACTTTCATGACTGCAGGAATTCATATTCCTTGGGTTTTTCGGTAAAGTCACGTAGATAGAAAAAATAAAAGTAAATAAAAACTACGACGTTTCGATCACAACACAAGCGATCGTCATCAGGAGGAAAAAGGGGGGAAGGCCGCTAAAGGCAAGTTATTTTTAAAGGTTAAAAAATGGGCGTGGCACAAGCAACCTGGTATCAGAACGAAGTGGGCGGGGCATAAGTACCCTGTGGTCAGAGAGCACCATGGGTGTGGTACGAGAAGTTCCAAGTGGTCAGAGAGCACTATGTGGGCGGTACGAGAAGTTCCAAGAAAGACACGGAAGGTGACAAGAAAGAAACATCGCACCCAGTTATGACTTAAAGTGGTTGATAACGTCCTTCCAATGATTGCTGTACTCAAGGACGTCATCAACCACTAAGTCATGACTGGTTGCGATGTATCTTTCTTGTCACCTTCCGTGTCTTTCTTGGAACTTCTCGTACCGCACCATGGTGCTCTCTGACCACTTGATACCAGGACGCTTGTGTCACGCCCATTTTTAAACCTTTAAAAATAATTCGCCTTCAGTGGCCTTGCCCTGTTTCCTCCTGATGACGATCACTTGTGTTGTGATCTACGTGACTTTACCGAAGATCCAAAGAATATATGAAGTAATGCACACACTTTACAGTATAAGACTATCATATTTCATTGTAACTATGCATGTGGACGTGAACAAATAACTTATCTGCATCTGCTGCAAATTGACAGCCTAGGTAGGACATTAAAATGCAAACTATCGGCCAAAAGCATGTAACATCACGGAGATGGAGTGATGAAATTGGCTCGTGTACAGGAGCTGGATAGATTGTTGCTATGTCTCAAGGTTTTTTTTATACCACTATATAGCTATGTATTTCACATTCACCACACAGGTTGGATCATGACCTGAATTTGATATTCACTCAGGTGAATCATCGCATCTCTGCATTGAAAAGCTCAAGCAAGCCTCTCATCATCATTGTCATCTGACAAGAGACCCCACAGCTCTGAACCAGAGTTGGTCGCCACGAGGACACGCCGGGCATTGTGGGTCGACGTACAGCAAGTGTCGAACGCCGTGAAGATTCGTCGAGTTTCATCATCGAAGTCCACGGACGCGAGCCTCGTGGAGACGGCTCTCCGGAACTCATCAAAAGGCATCCCTGCAACAGGAAAGACGCGCAAGGGTTATGCCAATGTTGTCTTCGTGGCGATGCTGGATTTATGCGCTCTAACGAGCACCAGGTACAATCATGCTTTATAAGTGTGCGCTTACCAGGTAGATTTTTTTCCTTAACAGACGCCATCAGGTGATCCGTTTCAGTCTGCAAACAAATGATGACTGATTACTGGAACCCATAGCAATTATAATTATCTCATACACACACAGGATTTAATTCACAGGTGGCATCGCACACATACACACACAGGCTTGATGACACAAGACAAACATCTTCTGAAAGTGAACACCTATTAAGTCCTGCAGTCAACTAGGGTGTGGTGTAGCCAGCATCACGGCCAGCCACCATTGTACCACCAGTGCTGATATTTGGTAGACTGCACCAGATACACATTTAAGGTTAAATTACCCAAGGAGAGGTCTAGGATCAGTTCATATATTCACCACCTGATTGAACCCAGAGGGAGGATGGAACACACTTTTGGGCTGATAGACTAGAATACACACACGGACTTGAGCCCAACGACCCAAACAGGCTTGGTCCTGATACTGGCAAAAAGATATCCCATAATACAGCTGCTCACCCTGATCTATAAATGCTCTGATGAGTGCATTGTCTTTGTACTGTTCGCCGTTTGGTATTGTGCTCTGCTCTGACACTGGTGGTGAGAGTCGGCCATAAAGAAGGCTGCTGTGTCTGGTGTAGGCCAATCAGTTTCAAAGACAATGCACATCTTACACTGGTCTACAGCCAAAATGCTTACGAAATAAACCTTGTCCAACTTTACTAATTCTGGGTCACTGAGAATGAAAATTATGCTTAAAATTGTTGAATGGCTCTAATTTTCAAGATATGCTATTGGGTCAGTATATACAACCCTTGACTTGGGAATGGTGGAGGATAAGGGAGTTATAGAGGGAAGGGAACTCAATTTAAAACAGAAATGACTAAAATACATCTTTGACTGGATCTATGAATAAATCTATAACTGGTTTGAACAGTACTTGCCTTTTGAGCAAAACAATGAATGATGCAATCTGAACCTGGTTTACACCCCTCTGCTGAACAAATTGCTCTAAATCAGCTCTATAAATCATACAGTGTCATACTCTTTGATTTGTCAGTTTTTGATTTGCATCACAAAAGTGCAGTATAACCATAATGTTTAAGAAAGCCTACCCCCTTTATTTTGGCTGCAAAATTGTAGATCAGGACAAGATGTGGTCCCCACACACATGCTGCAACACTTGTGCAACAAATCTTCGCCAGTGGTTGAACAGGAAACTGAAATATATGCCTTTTGCAGTACCAATGATTTGGAGAGAGCCAACAGATCATATCAGCAATTGTTACTTCTGCATGACACTTCCAGTTGGGAAAGGTGTGTCAAAGAACAAATAATTGGACCGTGCATTATCCAAACATTCCATCAGCTATACGCCCAGTACCCCACGGAGAAAGACTGCCGGTTCCTGATGCACCAGAATCATTCTCACTTAAGTCAGACGAAGAAGATGACACTTCTGGTCCTGAACCATCAAGGTCACATGACCCAGATTTTCTCCCATCCTCCTCCTCTGAACTACACCTCATGAACACAAGGTGAACTGAAAGACCTTGTTAGGGATTTGGAACTACCCAAGATTAAGGCAGAGCTGTTGGGCTCAAGATTGCAGCAGTGGAATCTCCTGGCAAGTGATGTTAGGGTTTCCATGTTTCGTGCCTGTCAAAAGGATCTAGTCCCATTCTTCTTCATGAAAGGTGATCTTGTAGTCTGTAACAACATCGATAGTGTCATGGCAGCCCTCAACATCGTTCATGATCCAGATGAGTGGAGACTGTTAATAGATTAATCGAAGATGAGTCTTTACGTTGTTTTGCTGCATACTCGTCATGCAGTCCATATGAAGGAAACGTATGACAACATGAAACAACTTTTGAGGTGCATAAACTATGACCAACATCAGTGGCAGCTTTGTGGCGATTTGAAGGTTGTTGCTCTCTTGCTTGGTCTTCAGACTAGATACACAACGTACTGCTGTTTTATCAGCGAATGGGATAGTCGTGCGAGAGATTCCCATGACATCCAGATAGATTGGCCACTCCGACAGTCCTTGGAGCCTGGGAGGAAAAGTGTTCAGCATCCACTGCTTGTTGAATCAAGGAAGATTTTGTTACCACCCTTACACATGAAGCTGGGTCTGATGAACAACTTTGTCACAGCCATGGACAAAACACAAGCAGCTTTCAAGTACCTCCGTGGAAAATGTCCAAGGTTAAGTGAAGCTAAAATAAAGGAAGGTGTCTTTGTTGGTACTCAGATTCGTGAACATCTTCGAGATGATGCATTTGACAAGTGCACTGCGTGGCAAGGAAAAGACGGCATGAAAGCCTTCCAGTTAGTGGCAACACATTTCCTCGGAAACAAACAAGGCAGACAACTACAGGGAGTTGGTGGAAACCCTTCTCAAGGCATACAAAAGCCTTGGTTGCAACATGTCACCAAAGATACATTTTGCACTCTCTCATCGAGATTTTTTCCCACCGAACTGCGGAGCAGTGAGCGACGAGCTTGGCGAGTGATTTCACCAGGACATTGCAACAATGGAGAAACGCTATCAGGGCCAATGGAGCCCATCAATGCTTGTAGACTATTGCTGTACAGTGATAAGAGATGCTCCATTTAATGAATGCAAGAGACAAGCCAAGAAGCACCGAGTAGACACTGAATAAGGACTAAACTATGTACTTTTTTTACAAAATAGTTTTTTGCCTTTTGTTTCATAATAAATTCTATTTATATAAACCTTTTGCTGATTTTTCAAGTGTTACATGAACAGGACAGGTGACATGTTATCATGTAAAGCAACCATAAACACATGACAAGACCTAGGTTTACAATTTATGAGTAAAACTCTACGATCTACACAATACACATCGACGTAAAATGTAAAGCCAATCAGTTTCATTGTCATATATGAATTCAGCCCATCAAAATCCGTAATAAACGGCACATTTAATCTCTGAAACAGACAGCGTCTAAAAAATTGTAGACCAGTGTCATCAGAGCATGTTTGTTTGCATGTTCACCACAAATACGCGTCGTTAATGCGGATTTGACTTCTTGCAAAAGGCATCTATTTGGTGTTTGAACATCTTAACACAACTCCTGTTGTATTGCCAGAAAGGGTAATACCTATTCATATTTTTCATACTTTGATACTGACAAAAAGGTCCCCTGATATAGGCTTCATCCCACACACACGCAAACGAGGCACCTTGGACGGCTTGTACCCACAGAGTGACAGCACCGCCACCTTGAAGTCCTCCCGGCTCAGGAATCCGTCCCCATCCAAGTCACACTCGATAAACGTCTGTTAATCAACAGCAATTACACCATTTTACTCAGCAGATAACAAAACGCATGCGGCACACTTGTTTAGTTCGAGAGGTGATCAAGAACAGTGCCGATGAAGCTATCGCAGCTCTTAATCACTTCCTAAACGGACCACTCTAACAGGATCGTTATATCTTGATTTTAAACTTTCGTGACTGCAGGAATCCATACTCTTTGGTTCTTTTGGTAAAGTCACGCAAGTAGAAAATAAGATAAATCACGACGTTTCGGGCGCAACACAAGGGTCCATCATCAGGTGGGACAACCACAGCAAGAAACAATTTGCTGAAGTGGGAAAAAGGGCTGCTGCAACAAGAGGCTATATAGGTAAGAGAGAGGATCGTTATACGCATTCCAACATTGCACGGCAGATGCAGCTATCTCCTACACACGATGGTGGACAATTAATAATGTCCCGAAGTGCGACTGTGGTCTGTCACCCGTTACAAACCACAGGACGACGCCACGGTCTAAATTCGAACATTTGCCGGCAGCATTTCGGAAATTTGTCAGGCTGAAGACGTTCACTAGCTCACCCACCACCCTCGACATTAAAATTTTTGTTTATTAACTCCCCACCATAGGGAAGAAGATCCCAGGCACCATATGGTTGTAGGTTTGCCATTGGTTGCCAATCTCTAGGTCTCTTACGACCTGGCCCACAATTCTGCCCTCTTCCATCAGTCACACTGCAGTACTTCATACTGGTAGGAACCACCTGGTTCAACCAGCCCACAGGGGATTATTGTGTCCGTCCGTTCGTCGCGCATACAAAAATGGGAGGGGTGGGGCTGGGTGGAGAGGGGAGGGTGGGGAGGGGCTGGGTGGGGAGGGGCTGGGTGGGGAGGGAGGGACTGGGTGGGGAGGGGAGGGTGGGGAGGGACTGGGTGGGGAGGGGCTGGGTGGGGAGGGGCTGGGTGGGGAGGGTGGGGCTGGGTGGGGGGTGGGAGGGGTGGGGCTGGGTGGGGAGGGGCTGGTCACCCCGTGGTGCCCTTATAAAACTCAACGTTTAACCTACTCACGCCGGCTTGTGCCCGCCCTCACAGTCGGCCATATTTGCGGAATACACCACGCCGCCGTTGACCCTGGCCATTGACCGAGCAACCCAACGTTCCTACCAGCTCCCTCCGCAGGAATGTGTTAAATCTCGAGTGGTCGTTTTTTCTACTGTAATCACATAATGTCTTGGCGAGTCATTTATGAGACTGCCCTGTTGCTATTTGACTCAATGAAGCCTTTGAGCCAGGTAAATAACTCATTCAAACAAGTTGGAGTGAGCTCATCACGGTCAACTCGGTCAATACCACCACAGTTCACCACCGCTTTTGTTGCTAGATCCCTCATCATCATCATCAGCCATGGTGTATTCACTGGAGGGCTCTCAGAGTCATCGCCATCGCTCAGGGTCCCGCGATGTGAATATTCAGAGACTGCACACGAGCGGAATTCATCGCTCCATCTCCGCGGTGTTTCCCCGTCTCTTTGAGCTGCCACTCCAGTGTTGTAAGAATCAGAATATTTATCCTGGAGGAATCCTATGAGCTAGAAAGCAATTTTTCACAGACGTCCAGTTGGGGCGGGTGAGAACGGTACAACAAACAACACAAGAACACGATTGTCGTGCAAATGACAAGGTAAGAAAATCACCAATTTTTTTTTTCATATCGACCACCATCATATTGACAATGAAGTTAACTAAATGGAATTGGGCAGGACACGGCTGGAAGGGATGAATGACGGCGTTTCAATGTTATTTCGTGTAACCAGGTGAGCAGACAAGATACCAAGATGACTCATTTACGAGTGACCTTAGGTCATCAGAACGACATTAGAACAAATCGGAACAAAACAAACTTATCTTCTTGGTTCTTTCGGTAAAGTCACGTAGAAGGGAAGTAATAAAATAATAAAAATAATAAAACATAATAAAATAATTCTCACGACGTTTCGGCCACAACGCAAGCAGCCGTCTTCAGGTGAAACCAGGTCTGTCGAGGCGACAGCGTCTGAATGAAACAGCACACGTGCTTGGAGCATATATATAAGCTGGGTTGGGAGGGGGGGTGAAGGGGGGGCGCCTTAACAAAAGAATTTGCATATCAAGAGGTATGTAATTAGTGCTACTTGTGTCCGTGCATTATGCAGGATTAGCAGCATCAAAGGAGCGGATATGGGAAATGCAGGTATGTGAATAGTGTTACTTTGCCCGTGCCTGATGCAGGATTAGCAGTATCACAGGGAGGGGGTGGGGGTAGCATTAATAAAGGGATGAAGTGTTAATAGTATGTAGCTGCAGTAACTAAAACCACCACGTAAACAACTAAAGTATAAACTACATAGTATCATAATTATACTAA
>JAAXLI020003270.1:0-11166 GCA_014621495.2 Entosphenus tridentatus | reverse complement strand
AGGAGGAGGAGGAGGAGGAGGAGGAGGAGGAGAAGGAGGAGGAGAAGGAGGAGACAAAATAATAATAATAATAAGAAGAAGAAGGGGCGCCATACAACGCCGCGCTCTTTAATTCCAGGCCAGGTGAAGGATGCGTGTTTGTGTTTGGGGCTTATTTGTTAGTCTGGATGAAGGTTTTGATTTCCTCCCCGCCGTGCGGATGGTGGGGGTGGGGGGTGCTGCTTCACCCATACTTCACCACGCTGCTCATGATGTGCGAGTTGGCGATGGGCTTTACAAAATAGGCTAATGGGATGAGTTAAATAAGGACAACGCTAATGCAATGAGACACAACGAAAATAGAAACATGTATTTACAGTCATAATAACAGGAAGCCAATAATGACATCGTTTATCTATATATACGTACGAATATAACATCACACACAAAAACAAATGTACCCATTACTTGCCAGATCCGGCACAATAAGCAGCGTTCAGCCTGGATGGCGCTTGTGTAAACGATCACCATGCATACCAGGTGACATAGGCTGCTGCGGGCTGACGTCGTGGGCAGCAGAGGGCAGTGCAGTACTTCTATGCTCCCACGTCCACGATCCCCACCTTCGTTAAGCTGTACCAGTAAGGTGAAGTATAGTCAAATCACTCCCTATGACCTGTACGCCGTGGGAAGGCCTCCATCCAGCAGTAGATTTTCTGATGTCTCAAAACTCACGGTAATAATTATGACGTTTCAAATCCCAACAGGAGACAAATTATGTAATCGAACCCACGAGGTTTCTCTCAATCATCGGGCCCAGCCGGGGGTGTAGGGAGAGCGTCGGTGTACAGCCCCCCCCCCACCCTCCGTAATTTAAGATACATTTTGGGGTTAATTCCACCAACATGGGACGTCACTTAGGGTAGCCACAATCCGACAGGCCGACGTCTTGTCAGTGTTACTATCTTTTGGCATTCATCTCAACTGCATCATCTGCATAGCAGTCAGTTTACATTTCATTGAAATGAGGGCCGCATTTTTGTTACTGTGACCGACTTGACCGTGGTGTTTTTTTTTTGGTGTGAAATCGCTCCCAACGGCGAAGTTGTTCGTCCTTTCGTGGTGTGATGAATTATGGTCAAACGACCCCAGTTTACCCACACGGCACGGCGAGGCACCGATCCACCAGCAGAGGAAAGAGCATGGCTGCTGCTGACGATAGCCAGACTGTTCGCAAAGTCATCGTTAGAATTGTTGACATTGTACGTCACCTGGACCAGCTTGACATTTAAGTATCCAACGTTCTTATCAGCATCAGAGACTCGTGTCAGATATTTATCGTGCAACTTTCTCAAATGGCACTTTTCAACGGTGGCGTGTCTCTCCCACGGCACGTCGCGTGGTATATCTCACGGCGAGTTCCGTCTGGCTTTTGTTTCAACAGCTTCGGGTGAACTTCCTTAGAGCACGTTCAACACTCGCGAATAGTCTTCACGATCATGATGATACATGGATATAATAATGACGGGGAGTTCTGGCGTGACCCCGTCGTCAGGAGATGGGATGGGATGGTTTCCGGTGGACAGGACGAAGGGCGGAGCGGCAGTCGAGGAGGGCACCATTGCTCCCGAGGAGGAGGACGACGACGTCCCCCCCTGCGGAGATGGAGCAGATGGAATCCGCTCGCGCGCCGGTGCTGGATGACATTTTATTCACATTGCAGGATGTCGGCTTGGAGTAGGGGGTCGGGCGGGGAGGAGTTGGGGGGGGATGCATTTATCCAGCGGTGGATAGACCCTGGCCGGTGATGCAATTAACGAGTTTTGCGCCGGGCTTCTGTGCCCCCCCCCCTCTTTGCTCGTTGCCTGTAGGTGTCAGTAGAGCTTCGTAGCTGTCGGGCGGATCGACGCACGCTGCTCCGATTGCCTCTAGTACCGCGCACGCCGCGTCGCCCCTGACCCTGTGGACAGACGCTGCGCGGGGCTGGCCAAGGCCCTCTTCGTGCGGAACAGGCGTTCATTCATCCCACTTGCCTTCTTGGTTCTTTCGGTGAAGTCACGTAGAAGGGAAAAAATAAAATAATAAAAATGAAGCATAATAAGATACAATTCTCACGGCGTTTCGGCCTCAACGCTGTCTTTCTGTCGGACGCTGTCTTTCCGACAGACCTGTTCTTCACCTGAGGACGGCTGCTTGCGTTGTGGCCGAAACGTCGTGAGAATTGTATTTTATTATGTAATTTTTTTATTATTTTATTATTTCCCTTCTACGTGACTTTACCGACAGAACCAAGAAGGTTTGATCGATTCTTGTGTGCTTTGTCTCGATGATGGCTTTTTGAGAGTTCCGTGTGGCGCCGGGAAAGGACAAAGTTCCCCGCGCGTGCGTTAGTCCAACGGGGCGCCGACGATCTGCGGTGGATTTTGTGGAACCAGCGCGAGAACTCAAGAGACCAGGACAGGAATCTCACTTGCGACGGTTGACCTGAGCTGCCGCAATGCACGTATGTTGAACATCTTTCGCACCGTACGTAGCCAACCGTGATAATCGGAGGTGCGGGGAAGGACAACGAACTAAACACAAAAAAGCGCTTCCGAAGCAGTGATGTATCAATCTAGATGATGATTTAAAAGTGCATAGCTCCAGTGGCTTCCGAATATCGGAAGGGAGAGAGCGTTCCAGACGGTAGCAGAAGCGCACCTGAAGGCGCGCGATGCGGTGACCGCCGACTTTGTTCGATGGCGAGCAGCCAAAAATCCGCCGCTGTTGTGAGGATAACCGCGTGACGGTGGTTTACGCTCTTTGACGATATCAGCAACAACAACAACACCAAGTGAAGCGAAGTACAGCGATGAAGCAAATAGTAACGTGGATAAACAACAACAACAACAACACGCCAACACAAGTGCTCGTGGAGGGATTTTGCGATGACCTCGCTTTGTTCGTCGAGACCTCCCCCGGCGGCTTCAGCTCCTGGAACGAATGACCTCGTCCAAATCCCAACCTCGTCCCGACGCCGCCACCGCCGCCACCGCCACCACCACCGCCCTCTAATTGGGAGCTTAAAGCGCCGCTCCCCGTGCCTCCTCCTGCAGGTCGCCTTGTCAGAGGTCCACACCTGGAGCGGCGCGGCCGGGCTCAGCGCCAGCGGGAGGGACGATGCAACGGAGCGTGATGCTGGTCCAATGACCCCCCCCTCCACCACCACCACCGCCACTCTCACACCCAGGGTGCCAATTGGACTCCAGCCTCGCCGCCGCTAACTCCGCTGCCCGGCCAGGAACCTCGCGCGTAAAGCACGTGGCCCCCGATCGCCGCCGTTAGCGCCACTTTGAGAGATGGCGGGAGCCGCACCCGAGCTGCCTGGGGTTACTGTGCACTTGCTGCAAGACTGACAGCGCCGATAAATCACCACGCTCTAATGAATAGATCTGCCTCATTTCCCTAACAAATACGGTGTAATTACACCGCTGAATAGATTGATTGTATCTCGCCACTCCGATCACTGTGTTAATTGCACCTCGGCCGGTAATTTATAGGACATGGAGCTTTAAATACCAGCCAATACCTAACACTGAGATCCACGAGCCAAGGCCATTAAAAGTATAGGTCCGGAATTATACACCGACTCTCTCTCTCTCTCTGTTTTGTTTGGGCCGCAAGATTGACTCGCGTTGCTCTATCGCGCGCGCGCGCAATAAAAACCAGCCACGAAAAACTTCTCTCTGCGACAAAATCCCACGCCGTCACACGCCGAGACACCGCAGAGAGACACCGCAGAGAGACACAGACACACACAGAGAGACAAAAGATCTCCCGTATAGCCTTAACAGACTGTAGGGGCAAGTGCTGTTAGCGAGCACCTATGAAGGCCAGAACGGTACACGAGGGGGTGGGTGGCCAGCACCACGCCCGACCGCCTTTGTCTCCCCAGTGGCGATGTTTACACACCGCACCAGGTACTCATTTGAGGCTGAGTCGACCTAGGGGAGGCCCAGGACCGGTTCAGATAATCGTCACTGGTGTTGGCCATGAGCGGGAATCGAACCAGGGTCGCCAGGTCCGTAGTGCAGCGCGCTAACCACTACACTACCGCTCCCCACTCACACACACACACACACAGAGACACACACACAGACAGACACACACACAGACAGACACAGTCACACACACACAGACAGACACACTCACACACACAGACAGACACACTCACATACACAGACAGACACACTGACACACACAGACACACACAGACAACAACAACCGCTATTCGCCACTAAGTGGCGGTGACGTCACCACGACGCTTGTGCCAGGCCAAGTGCACCTTGAGGCCACGTGAAATGTCGTACGCCCGCTGGCAGGAGGTCACGGGGCAGACCCAGGTGCCACGGGTCGACTGACCGAGATGACCGAGATGGCTGGCTGATGCACCCCCTGTGCCCTCTACTGTACCAACTTGCTGTGCTTTAGCCACCCGGCGCTCCGCTCGTTGTTGTGAGCGTCGCTCCTCCACCCTCCGTTGTTGTTGGAGGGCGACTGCCTCCAACTGCCCAGTAGCGTCCTTCACGAGCCTCCTCCACTGAGGCCGATCTTGACACCGCTGGTACCAGTCATTGGCAAGTCCACTCAGCTCCACGTCCTCCTGTACCACATCACTCCATCTCTTCTCTAGCCCGTGCCGCGCCCGTTTAGCCCCCTCGATCCGGCCGAACAAAAGCTGTTTAGGCATGCGGTGGCTGGGCATGTGGGCTACATGGCCCAGCCAACGCAGCCTTGCCTGCTGGAGGAGCTCACCGATGGGACTTTGCCCAGATCTTTCAAGGATTTGTGGGCTCCTCACACAATCCAGCCTGGTTAAACCCAGGATGGATCGTAGGCAGGCCAGCCTAAATGTTTCCAACAGACAGACACAGTCACACACACAGACAGACACACTCACATACACAGACAGACACACTCACACACGCAGACAGACACACTCACATACACAGACAGACAAAGTCACACACACACACACACAGACAGACACACAGACACACACACACAGAGACAGAGAGAGAGAGAGAGCGAGAGAGTGAGAGAGAGGAACGCCCGTGGTTTAAGCGGCTCGTGCAGACGGCCTCGTCTGAGAAGAGCCACAGTTGAAAGAGGCAAACCACCACTGCCAGTCAAAAATAAAAACCCGGGTAAACGGACGACGAGAGAGATTCGTAAGGGTTTTTTTTTTTAGAGGGGGAAATTCGCTGCTTGTGCTGTGGTACATCAAAGCAACTGCTGCTCTCCGTGTGACCTTAGGCTGCACAACGGGAGGTTCGCTGTGCCGAGACACTTTGTGCAAAACACACAAAAAAAAAAGGTTCACAGATCTGCACTTTCATTGCCTCCTTGTTCCGGCTCCGAGATTCAGAATATTTTGTTGTTGATGTGTATTGTGCGCGTTGAATATACAGCGGATAAAAAAAAGTCGTGACCTCAAAGGGGGAAATGTACGATTATTAGTTGTATGTTGTTGTCGTAGCGTGTGTAAGAGCACATCTTATTTCGCGTCGTTCTTTGTAAAACAAAAAAAAGATGATTCATCTCACGATTCTTGGTTCGAAATGTGAGTGAAGCCGCGCTTGTTTTACGCATCCCCTGAAGCCTTGATCACGTCTCGCACTAGCGATGCCGTGTCCTCATAAGTTAACGCGTTCCTCTGTTGTTCATCTGAAGTCGTCCTGCCCCTAACGGGTGGGACTACGCCGTTCCAAACTGCGCTGTTTTGTGTGTGAAAGAGAGAGAGAGAGAAAAACATCCTCTCTTTGATTTGTTTTTATTCCCCTTCTATTGATTTAGCGGCTTTTTTTGCGAGCAGCCGTAGCTCGCGAACAGAAAACCACAGCTCGCAGGTCTGCTGCAGTGATTTGCTCTCAAGGGAGAGAGCGTCACACTTTTATCTGCCGTCCCGAACGCTGCCTATCATGTTTATGTATGATGGCATCAAACAGGGTGGGCTTATCTGCCAGCCACCCGTGCCTCCTGTGTTTTTTTTTTTTGGTCTCTGTGTGGTTGTTGTTTTTTTGCAGCAGGAGAATGAGAGATGGTGTTGTCCTTGAAAACCAATAAGAGAGGGAATAGTGGGTGGGTTTTTATTCTCTCTCTCTCTCTCGCTGTACTCAGCGCACGCACGCACCCTTTAGACATGACATGTGTCAACGCATGATAAATGGAGCAGGAGACTGTTTAATTTCGTGGGGGTACACCCAGGAGATTGGAGGCAAACCTGAGTTGCAAGGGAGCGTTGCGCAATTGCGATCGCGACGCCCTATTCTTTGCGCTCGCTGAGCGCCGAGTGATAGCGAAGTTGAAACAGACAGACCGGTGGAAATTACCATTTTCTCATTAAATATGTAAATAGCGCAGCACAAGCCATTTAACAAAGTTGTTATTTCCGCCATGAAGGTCGGCGGAATATTAATTGACATCTTCATCTGGTGAGGTTGCCTCCCGTTATTTGCGACACATTTGTGAGGCTAATTTCTTTAAGTAAATAGGGAGGAGGGGAGGGAAAAAACGGTTCCGTAGGAAAAAAAATGAAACAATTTTTCATTGCCTCATTTAATCTAATATTGGCAAAAGAAAACTACGGATTGCTATTGTAATTTAATGATAATTTTATCGTCAATAATACCAATCATGCTTAATTGCACCGTAATGAGCTTCTTGGAATAATTAGTAACACGGGAAGAGAAAAAAAACGTGTATATAGATGTTGGAAAAATGTGTCACTTTGCGAAAATAATCGTGCCACTCGACGTTCGCGACCAACTCGCGTGATGTCTCCGGTCACGGGAGTACGTCGCGAGCCACAGATCCTGCGTGAGTCACAAACAGCCCCGCGACATCCTGAACCATGGACAGGGGGACGAGGGCAGCGGGGGGAGACGGGGGGGGCGTGTGGGGGATGGGGGGGGGTGCCTGGGGGAGGTTCATGAAAACGGAAATCGGTGGGCGAGTTCCCGAGCATTCGTCTCGCAATTCCATTCCCGTGGATTCGTGAAAACTCTGCTTCCGTCCGCGCTGCGTTGCGTGCTGCCGACCTGGTCACGCCACCGCGGGGTCACTAGAGTGGAATCTTGAAGCCTCCGTTGGGTGCGGGCGAGGGCATTGCCTCGCCATGCGGGTCGTGGTGGGGGGGAGGTTGTTTAACCTTACTTTATCACCCAGGTCAGTTTGGGTTGTTGAAGGTCGGCTGCGTAGGCGTTGTGGCATAATACAGCACAACAATGGATTTTCTACACTGCCCTCCGCTGGCAAACTTAGCCTCATTGTGTGTCCGTAGCACAACCGGAATAGAATTAAGAAATTGATCAACTAAAAAAAAATCCCTCATTATTATTCAAACTGCAGCTGTTGCTTTTTGTTTAATCCGCATGCAGTTTTTTTTTATTTAAAAGACAATGGTGATGTACAAATTCACGACGAGCGTTTCTGCTTTCGCTGTGCATCGAGCCCCGGGAAAGATGCACGGGCGATGGTGGCAGCGGGCGGCACTTCGCGTCTATACGTAGCGCGCGATGTGGCTTCCAGCTATCGCACAAACAAAGCGTCTACGCCGGGCAATTGTCTCCTTAAACACGTGATTGACAGCGCACTTGAAGGAGGGCCACGGCTCACCGTTGGGAAATGCGAACCCCATTAAGCGCACATTATTACATTATACAGTACGTGGCGTTAGGGCTAATTGATGAATACTAAATGCGGATTCAGATTCGGAGTGAAATGCGCGCGAGCGTTTTGCGGTCGTTCTTGGGCGAGGGGGGGGGGGGCGGGCGCGGGGCTGTTTTTACACCGCGCTGATTACGGCGTCAGACACACAGATGTTCGTTCGTCTGCCGGTGTGCAGATGGGCCGCACGCGCCTACTTCCCCAATCCTCTCAATATCATCTTCGTTGATTTGAGTAGCCCGAGTGCGTTGATTTGAGTGCGAGTCTCACGCGCGCCCAGTACGCTCGCAAAAAAAAAAGAAATGAAAAACGGCAGTCGGGATTTCTTAGAGGAACTTCCCTTCCCCCTTCGCTGTCCCTGGCTCTGTGCTGGCAATCTCCGCAAGGCCCTCGCGGTACTGGGTTGGTCTCAAGAAGGAGCGCGCGGGGTCCTCTCACCGAGAGCGACCCGGTAATCGCTCTCCCGCCCATCGCTCACTGGAGCAGGTGGGCACTTTGAGTGCTGACGCCCGTCGTCGACTGTGAATGTGCCGTTCTCACAATCTGTGAACCCGCCGTTGACCAGGTCGCTGTGCCCCGATGCCTTCCTGTCCCTTCGTTTTTTTTCGCTCCGAGCGTTTGGGCGGCTCCCGAAGAAGCTCCCGGCGCGTGGAACGAAACGTCGGACATCGGGGCCGAAGGGCGCGCGGCACGACGCGGAAACGCACCGGAGATGAACGCTTCGCATCTTGTGAGTACGTTCGACGCCGCGATATTTTACGAACATTTCCCCGTAATCAAACAAGGTGAAACAATCATTTATAGACGAATCCATTCCTAATTGGGTCGTACAACAATCCCGAATGAAAAAACATCCACTTTTGTTGATTATACTAATGATTACCAGCATCTTTAAATTGCGACGTCTGCCCAAAAGGGAGAGAGAGAGAGACAGAGGTGTTGCGTCTTGACTGCAGCGGTGGCAGGGAGCCAGCAGCACGGACAATGGAGGGGAGGGATTTCCAGACTACAGAGGCAGCAGCAGAGATGGAGCGACCTCCCATTGGCAGAGGGCCTTCAATCCACGCATGCTGTTCGCGTACATGTAATATTTCAAACTGAATTATGGTCCTAATTGGTTGCACGTGCAGTGGCCGAGTTATATATATATATTTTAAAAGTCACTGCGAGATTACACTAACGATCACCCGCGTCTTTAAAGCGCGTTGTACAACTTGCTCTTACAACAATCACGGGACGTCCAACAAAAAAAGTAAAATAAAAATCTTAGGATCGCACCACCCAAGGGAGAGGCTCACGCCCCGCCAGGTTGACGGCGGCTGTGACGGCACGATAAAAGCAGCTCCGTGCGCGCGCAAACTTTAATGAATCGATGCATTCTCGGGACCGTGAAAGATGGTTGACCGGCTTGGAGGGGGCATTCGTCCAGCAGTGGATAGATAATGGCTCATGATTGATGACAACGGCCAACAATTTTCACCGGTTTTTTTTAAAATCTGCAACTTAAAAAAAAATACCCTTTTGACAATTTGGCATTATGGTCGCTTGCACGCTGACTGCAACGTCTCTCCCATTACAAACGGTTGGCTAAGTACGTACGCTGCGAGAGAAGTTCAACATACACGCAACCGTACGCACGAGGGGACTATCTCTGCCACGTTCGCACGCGCGCACCGCGTGGCTGTGCACGGACGATGCTCCTGGCTTAGCGCAGGGCTGCCGATCGCTGGCGTTTAATTGCACGGACACTCCCCCCCGCCCGCCCCCTCTCCCTCTCTCTTATTATTATTTCGGTGGACGATTCCCGCTTCTATGGTCTCACACGGGACCAGCGTTGATGAATGATCTCTGTCTCTACGACTGCCGTCTCCGAGTGGACCGCGCATTTGAATTTCAATTTTTTTTCTTCCTCTGCACGCGCGCGCGCGTGCGTGCGTGTGTCACGGTCAACCCCCGGCCGCTATTTCCCCAGGTGCCGTAAATAAATATTGAAGTAAAGTTGGCTCCGCTAATTAAATCATTTTGTTCACTCCACAAATGACCCGGCGAATTTTACTTCATCCACTCTGCTGGCCCGGCAATGTGGGCGCGATGTGAAGCATGCCGCTCAGGGGGCTTGTTGTGTGTTAATATGTCGGTTGTTTAGCCAGCCGGTTGCCAAACGAATACATTGGAAGGTCGCCACTATTACACACACACAAAGTGCTCGCCAGATATGAACCGCAATTACCTTGCTGATCTTGTCAAGGGGCTTGAACCGTCACACGAACTCTGGTTTATTCTCGCAGCGGCAGCATCGCGCGCTTCCAGATACGCTTCCGCGGCCGTCTGGAACGCACTTCCTTCCGGTATTGGGAAGCTACTTCCTGCTTTCAAAATCTAGATTGAAAATTCATTTCTTTAACTGATTTTTACGTTTAGTTTGTTGTCCTTCCCCCGCCCCTCCGATTAGCAAGGTTGGCTACGTACGGTGCGAAAGAGGATCAACATACATACATACAGCCGTCGCGGCTTACACAACACCTGTTGTGATCCACGTTCTTGCTTTCATCGGAAATATTCCATGGTTACCCTCCGGACAGCCCTCCCGTTCATCAGACACGACGCCAACAACGATATTTCAACACTTCCCCAGATCTCACTTTTTCCCAACTTAGAGACGTTGTCACGAGATCTGGTGGCATTTTGTGTTTCCCCAGCGACGAGTGATATATCTGACAGAGGCGATTCCAGCTATGCATTCGGGACTCTCATTTGCATTCTGTGTTTGAGACCTGGTGCATTATCTCGTGACACCCAGAAGGTCTATCTGGCAACATTGACCGTTCTCCCTGAATTATGACACAACTTTTTCCCCTTGTCAATTGAAGCAACGAAAATAAATGGACGACAGGTGTGCGAGAGACAAAGCATTTTTGCGTATTCACGTCGGGCACAGGTTTGTTTTGGGGGTGCGTCTTATTTTTCTGAGTAACAATACGGCATCGACTTTTTTGTGGTTTGTAGGGAAAGTTTCCACTCTCAGGAGCTGACAACATCGGACCTCCTGCCGATACCAACGGTGGGCCCCGCACCTCCCCGAGTCTCCGTTTGAAATTAAATCACACCGCTGCGTAACGATGTGCACATGCCCCGTACGATTTCCACCGACTAGGATGTCTGGTATCCGGGAGTGGCCCCCGTGCGGAAATCAGAAACTGCGGCGAGGGAGCAGGCGGGCGGGCGAGCGAGCGGGGCCAGGACAAAGCGGCGCGTCTCAGTTTCAATTTTTTTTTGTGCGAGCTCCGAAGCGGGGTGGAAAGATGTTCACCTCTGGGGGCGACCGACGCGGCCACACGAGAAGGGGTTTTGTGAGCCGCCTCCCTCGCTCCTTCCCTCCCTCCCTCCCTTCCTCCCCTCCCTCCCCTCCCCTCCCTCCCTCCCTCCCTCGCTCCCTCCCCTCCCCTCCCTCCCTTCCCTCCCTCCCTCCCCACCCTCCCT
>JAAXLI020003268.1:0-10731 GCA_014621495.2 Entosphenus tridentatus | reverse complement strand
ATTCAGACACTGTCTTACCGACAGACCTGTTCTTCACCTGAGGACGGTTGCTTGCGTTGTGGCCGAAACGTCGTGAGAAAATTTGTATTATGTTTTATTTTATTATTTCCATTCTACGTGACTTTACCGAAAGAACCAAGAAAACGGTCGTTTGGTGACCTCACCACAGCATCCGTGGCAGGCTAGGTGCACTTTGAGGCCATGTGAAAGTGTTGAATTAACTGAAAACTATAAAACTATTTTTATTTTACCAGGTAAGGCCCACTGAGCTATACAGCTCTTTTTCAGAAGTGACCCGGCCACAAATGACAGCTCAACGAAGTGGCTTACCACGTGGAAATGTATTGCAACCAAATACACGCGTCACCTGCACGCCAGCGAATCATCGCTTGCTGGCAGGCGATGGGACACACAGATCAGGGTGTTCTGGGTTAACAGATTGAGATGACTGGCAGATGCCCTCTTGACTGTGCTCACACACCATTCAGCAATGCAAAATGTCGGGGCAAGTAATGTTAGCGAATATCTATTTGCTGTGTTTGAGTTTATGTACCTGTTTTTTATGTGCCCGCGACAATGAGCCACTGATGATGCGACTGCCGAAAAAAGTTTCCCGACAAATGTTTCCAAAAAAACTTTGACATGCAGGTGTCTGCAGAGGTGTTTTATAAAATCGGTAAAAACATTGGCAGTCAAATAGCCTGCCCTTGCAAAAAAAATGTCACCAGGGTCTTGGAGAACCGCTTAATAGTAAAACCAATCGCAGTGTACGAAGAGAAATGCTTGTCTTACGCATTTCGATAATGAAGTGTTGGTTAAATGTGACACCACAACGGAGTTCACTGCTTTACCTTGGCTGCCTGGGTTTCCCGGACGTAGTATCGCAGGAGATCGGTGAGCTTGAGGTCTTGGTCTGACGCCACCCTGCCCTGCTGCTTCTGCAAGTAGACAAAAGCAACTCCCTCTTACTGTTTGGTTCTTTCGGTAAAGTCACGTAGAAACTGAAAATAATACATTAAATAATAGCATGCTGTTATTTTTTTAATGCATTATTTTCTATTTCTACGCGACTTTACTTTACCGATTGCACCAAAGAGTAATTCCTACAGTCACGAAAGCGCCAAATCAAGTTTCCCTCTTACTGAACCTATTGTGGGGAAACACTCCAAAGCAGCCATGAGCAGTTTATGGGGCCATCTTTATGACACTTGGTCACCTTGGCCTAAATAATTAGTTCTGATACCAGTTTTGAGATTATTTAGGCCGAGAACAGGTTCACACGGGGGTTCAGAAATTAATTATTCAAAATGGGCATTTACCCTCAGACCAAATCACCCAGAATGTGCCTGATCTCATCAGCTGTGAGAAATGTAGAAGAATCGAGCCTGGATAGTTCTGGGATGAATGACCACCATGCATATAATAATTACATTAGGCTGCTTGCAGGGCTACACTGTCAGCAGAGGGCAGTACAAAAATATATTTGTGTAGTGAACCATACTTTTATCTCTGCTCCCCGCCTTCACAAATCTGCACTGACCAGTTTAACATGTAGGCTTTCGCGACCAATATCCATAATACAGGATTTTTGGGTTAGATGGCGTAATATATAAATGTGTCATTAAACCCGTCACCACCCGACACAGCCAATGAGTAAGGTTTGTCACGTGAAACAGAACGTGGCCAATTCGTTACTAGTATAGCACTAGTGTGTAGTGTATAGTAGTGTAGTGTATAGTGTAGTATACTAGTACAGCACACGGGTGTGTTGGAGAGCAAAGCCACAACATTTACAATCAGAGTAAGACGCTTCGCCAGTAATTACAACTAGCGTCATCGGGCAATTGAGCTGTCGCCTGTTGAAGCTAGTTGTAATTACTGGCGAAACGTCGTACTCTAATTGTAAATGTTGTGGCTTTGCTCTCCAACACACCAGTGTGCTGTACTTGTAACGAATTGGCACGTTCTGTTTAAGTGACAAACCTTACTAATTGGCTGTGTCGGGTGGTGGCGGGTTGAACGACACATTTATATTTTTACGCCATCTAACACCAAAAAAAACCTGTTTTATCCACTGACCAGTGTGATGAAGTATCATCAAATAACCCCCATGGTGAGAGAATGCCCCCCTCATCAAACAGTGGATTGACAAATGGGCTGTACCTGTAAACGGTTATGGCTTGGTAAGAGAACTTATATTGATGGCATCATCGCACACAATGCAGTTTAAATTGACCACAATGGCCCATCTTAGCAATATGACATTAACTATGTTATCACCACCACTATCATACATTATCAACAATCACAATTCACATCAAACCCACCACGATCATAAATAATAACAAAACTGCAGGAGAAAAAACATGTACTGTTGAAGACGTGAGTATTAAACAAATAAATAATGGCGTTACTCACGCGGTACTTCTCAAACATGTCAGACGACAGCTGCAAAAATCTATTTAAAAAAAAAACAGAAAGTGGAAATAAAGTCAGTGTTGTAACACTTTTAAGAGAATGATAATTGTTTTTTTACCCTTCTATCTGGCAACAAAACTGACACCTTTTTACAAGGAGTCATGTTTACATAGACCACAATACCTGCGGTCATAATGTAAACAAAAAACATAACTCTGATAAGAGAAATAAATCAACGCGATTACTTTCATGCCCAGAATTTACACACGTCGTAATGAAGGCGAGGTAAATTCACTCAATATTCACCTGCTGAGCTTGGAATATTCCTGCTCCCCAATGCTGTAAAGCCACGTGGAGATGCCAATGTAATCTTCAGAAACATCTATCGAACAAATGGCACATTTGTAAAATTAGACAATGGTAACCATACTAGAGGAAACAAATGTATACACTAAAAATTCAAAGTGGCGTCCCGCAAACATTAACCCGTTGCGCTATAAACCCAGAGGCCTGTGTTTGATTACCCGCCCACAGTTAACATCAGTGGGGAGTTATATCTGAACCTCTCCTGGGACCAACCCTGCCATTTAATGAACGCACACTGACCAGTGAGCGGCAGGAAGGTCAACCTCGATGCCCGACAGGTCTTCAAACAACAGTGGATCGACAGATGGCTATAAATATGATTATAGATGATAAAAAACAAACTGATACCAGAATGCTGAAAGGCAAGCAACATTTTGATAATGGACACAGCAAACCCTTGTTAATTTAACACAAATGGGGCTGTGGCCTCGCCGAATTATCCAAGATTCCGAATTATGTACAACGGTTACTCCCCCAGTGCCTCCTGCCCTGATAACATCTTCACACACCATAAGCATTGACACACCCTGCATCAATTCTATCTAAATCTTTGGATTTGTCTCACAGACTAAGGGATTTATACTACAGTCCCTTTCTACTACTTCTTGATGTAGGTGTAGAGGACATTTCTGAGAGGGTTGGCTTGCACAGTGCATCAACAATGTAAAGGCCAAAGCAACGGGTCTGCACTAACGCTCACCACGTATGCCGCCACTAGACTAGTCATTGTTTTGGTCGTGGCGACGGTGTCGCTCCACATGTATGCAAAAATTGTACCATTCAGTACGGCAATTATGCTCATGGCGAATTACTAATACTGTATATATGCCGAAAGCGCAGGCCGAAATAACGAGGTTTTACTGTGTATATATATAGTGATACTTGTAACAAGAATTATTGTAAAACAACTCAAGGCTGAATGTTTATTACCCTTGTGATCAAATCAAATCAATCATTCGATTATTTGGCAAAATGTTGCTTAGCAAACATTACAGTTTTTCTTCGAAACAAAACTAATATGCATATCTGCCCATGTGACAACTTTATTTGTTTGGCTCTGTTGCTGGGTGGTGGACGGTTAAAGTTAAAGATTGCCATTATACCTACATGCCGATCTTACCCAGGGGTCAGCAACCCGGAGCCCCATGCGGCTCTTTAAGGCTGCTTCGTGACGCTATTTATGAATTGGAAGAAAAAAAAAATCCCTTCTCGTTTCTCCGGTTTGTCGACCCCTTGGATCTTACCCAAACGAAACAATTAGCGAGTTTTTAAAGTGTCGCCGCCTACTTTTGTGCGCTCGCGTCATCTTGTCGGCCTTGAGTGCACTCTCCTTCACGCGCATGTGATACTCCAGCAGGAAAATCTTCTCGTGCTCAAAGAACTCATCCGAGTCCTGCACAGACCCATAAACATTTCACGTCATTCCAGTGCAGCACTCGGCGTTTTAAAGTTTGTTAGAATTTCACGGCAGTGCTCATAACCAGACTTAAGAGAGCACTAGATAGGACACGTTTTTTTCATACAAGGACTTCGTAAAACAACCCTTTTTCCTTCATGCCTCACAGACATAAGACTATAAAAGGCATGTTGGGCAGCCACAAAGAAGTGTGCGAGCAAATCTGCTTGTTGAAGATAGAAAAGACACAACGGCTTACACCTATGTGATCAGCCACGGGTGCTTGAAATGTTGTTTTACAAAATAAGTAAGGGTATATAAATTCACCAAGATGCAATGATATGGTTACTGTTTTTTTTTTTTAAACATTGGTTTAACATTTGCGCTGCAACATAAAACAGTCTATTATTGTGAGTTTTTGTGTGAAAGGAAGAAAAAGTGACACTAGCGGTTCTTCACACAACAACATTTCAAACTAAGCACAGAGATAGAATTGGCTACCAGGCCACCCATGTTTAACGAGAGGGCTTAAAAAATACTTTACCTTTGCTCCGGAAACCAGGACTTCATCAGCTGACTTCATCATGCTCTTCAGGAACCCTCCCAAAATCTCTTTGGTGTTCTTGCCACGCACACTGAGCTGTGAAAACAGTCAAACATCTCAACGTGATTAAACCAATTTACCGTTCAGAGACATCTGCAAGTTGCACGCAAGCGGCTCTGAGTTAATTTTATTTAGAGAGGCATAGCGCTATTGTTTTTAAAAACATTGTACTCACCACACATAACTGTAGCAACATGACCACACTCTATGATAGCTCATGGCAAACTGTGCCATAAGCCGTCCCCCGCATGGTCTTATGGGAGCCTCGGTACCGATAAAGTTATTTTATTTTCTGGTTTCGTTTTGATGATGTACACGTACGTCATCGGAACGGAATCGTAAGACAAACTGATGACGTACACGGACCTCACTGGAACGGGAGAGGGTTCATAAGACACCCAAACTGTTATACTTGTGTAATAAAGCTCGTTGAGGCGACTTCTGGAATCCGTCTTTTATTCAACTTGTATTACAGCTTTCCTTCACGCTGCTGACAGGCAGCGTGAGAGGGACAGATAGAGAGACACACCGCCACGTGGCAACCCGGAGCCCCGCTCCCGCGTGGCCCCCTTCCTCCGTTCGTTCCCGTTTTGACCCCTAGTCGCTCGTCTCCACCCCTATTTAATACCCGGGTCACGTGATACGTTTCCACCAATCCTCGTTAGCCTCCATGGAATATTCCAGGCCCCCTCGTAAGCTCCCGGGACCACGCCCCTGACTCATCTCCCCATTGGCTGTGGCCAAAGCCAGCAAAACCAATCCTTACAGCTGTCACCTTTCCATTACGTCAGGGCCACGCCCCTAGGCTTCCCCCCATTGGCTATAAACCAGGACCGGCAGGGCCAATCATCATGACGAGTTGTGATACGTGAGTGAGCCGGATATATCCTCACATTACACTTGCAAAGAACTTAAACGTGAATACCTCTTGGTCATACTCCAGGAAAATGTGGAAGTTGCGGTCTTGGCTCAGGATGGGGTGCGCAGCAAGACGGCAGAGGAACACCTCGTGCATGGCCACTGTCTTCTTGAAGATCGCCAAGTATTCTCTGCAGTGGGATGGTCGCACCGCACACAAGAGCATAACAGGGTTGTGTTTCCGATGTTCGTACCTTGGTGGGAGGGTTAGCCATTCCGTTGGGTAACTCCCAAATTTTGAGAGGAGAAAACAACGAAGTCGTGTTTACCCAAACGCGGGAGTGCCCGAGTAAATGTGACCCGACCCGTGTTGACTGACCCTGTTGGATTTACACAAGAGCCGTAACGTGTACAATCTTGCATGTTACCGCGATAATGCATTTAACTCGGTCACAAAACTGGGTTGGGAGGGTGGGGAGGGGCCGGGTGGGGAGGGTGGGTGGGGGGAGTGGGGGTGGGGGTTGGGTGGGAGGGGTGGGGCTGGGTGGGGGGTGGGAGGGGTGGGGCTGGGTGGGGAGGGGCTGGTCACCCCGTGGTGCCCTTATAAAACTCAACGTTTAACCTACTCACGCCGGCTTGTGCCCGCCCTCACAGTCGGGCATATTTGCGGAATACACCACGCCGCCGTTGACCCTGGCCATTGACCGAGCAACCCAACGTTCCTACCAGCTCCCTCCGCAGGAATGTGTTTAACACTTATCATTTTTCTCGTATTGTTTGTTGTTGTAATATTTTGACCTCCGATTTGCACAATTGCCTACGTACGGTGCAAAATAAGTACAACACAAGTACTGAACATCTGTAAAAAAAGAGCTTTATAGCTCATCGGATTCCTCCAGTATAAACATTCGGATTCTGATTAAGCTTGAGGGACAACCGCTAGTATAATGGAGAGCACGGATGCGAGAATGAGGATTGCTCGCTCATTTGCAACTCACGCCTCCAGCTCCTGCTTCATCTTGGAGAACTCTTCCTTGGTCATGGTGGCCTCGCCCTCGCCCAGACGCTGCAGCTTCTCGCGAGACGAGTCAAAGTCGGGCCGCGGAGGCGCTGGCGGGATCTGGTGGCACGGGAACAGGACACGCGTTCACATAAGACAAAGATCCCCCCCCCCCCCATACAGCTTTAACAGACTGTTGGGGCAATGGCTGTTAACGAGCACCTATGAAGGCCTGCACGGCACACGAGGGGGTGGGTGGCCAGCACCATGTCTGGCCGCCGTTGTCTCCCCAGTGGCAATGTTTACACGCTGCACGTACAAAGCAACTACACGTACATGTAGTTATAAACAGTTAGCACACTCGCCATTTTCCCAAGATGGTAACACATACTTTTTTCCTCATGTATTTCAAAGTAAAAACTGGGGGTACGTATTAAATAAGGACAGTTCCGACTGATAATTGTCATTCTCAAATCTTGAATTTATCCCAATTAAATATAGAACATTTTTTTACGTGAAGGATTGTTGTAGTCATTGGTGCAAGAGCTACACCTGAGAACTTGCTTTAATTAAAGGCAACTGTCTCCCATTGAACCAAGGATGTCAACAGTGTCCGCTCAGTACTGACCTCAGCCACCAGACCGTCAACTCAAAAAAAAAGTCAAGACATGTGAGAAACACCTAAAGCCGTCTTCTAGAATCGATATATGGTCGACCAACCCAACCTACAAGATACTGAACTATTGAGCTACCTGGCCACCTCAAAAAATGTATGCATAAATCAGTTAAAATTGCACATGTCGGTCTGATCATGCAGCACGACACGCTGACTTATAATTGACAATCCCACGTGTGCAGTGTGGCACAGACGCGTCCGTGTGCTGTATGTATGTTGAACTTCTTTCGCACCATATGTAGCCAACCGTTCGGATTGGAGGTGCGGAGGAAGGGCAACAAACTAAACCAAGAGTCGGCAACCAAAATAACAAGCCATTTTTTTTTCTAGATTTTAAGAGCCGCAATGCATGCGAATTACGTCCCGAAGCACTCCTTTAAGGAGCCGCATGCGGCTCTGGAGCAGCAGGGTGCCGCCCTCCCCTTGAACTAAACACAAAAAGCACCGCGCGTGTCGCTCCCAGGGGCTCGTTCGGCAGGCACTCACGACGATGCCTCCATAGTCCTCGTTCTCCACGTACGAGTCGTGCAACCAGATGAACTCTTCGTGCTGCCGCGACACCGACAGCTTCCCCTTCTTGAACGTCGGCAGAGACGTCTGTGTGGGCGGACGGGGGGAGGGTGGGGGGGGTGTGACTGAGGTCGCAAACGGGTTTTGATTCATTACCCGTACCCGGCCGCACCAGGGTCGCAAATGGGTACCCGTACCCGTACCCGGCCGGGTACGGGTACCCGTTCCCTACCCGTACCCGTACCCTACCCGAAATGAGTGACAAACGGTTACTCACCAGTGACTCACGGCCTACCCGTACCCGGCCGCACCAGGGTCGCAAACGGGTACCCGTAACCGTACCCGGCCGGGTACGGGTAGCCGGGTATCGGGTAGGGTACGGGTATCGGGTACCCGGTTGCGACCTCTGGAGTGTGATGACACACGACCGTTACTGCGCACCGCTACATACCCATTTAGCCGCCTCTGTGGCCATCTACTTGAGAACCAGACCTAGACATTGACGTATGAGTTGCAATACGTCGCTACACAAAGGCATATGCAATAATAACTGTGCACCGCTGGAGGTGATAAGGAACTGAAGCTTAAACAGTTATTGGTGGGCGGCAGAGGGAAATGTTGCAAAATCACTTGTACTTTACTCCTGGGATTCCATTTCTTTGTACTCCACCTTCAACGAACACTCGCCAGCATGGTGAAGTAGTGAGATACATTTATCCAGTGGTAGTGCATCATGAAACGCAGCCTTAAATTAGTCGAAGCATCGCACAACCGTGTGAAATGGCGACAAGGGGAGTCATTCATTTCGCAGTGGACTAACCACGGTTAATGACACCTTAGCACCTATGTGCACACACGTGTATGCGCTTGTGCGCGTAGTATTTTTGAGGAACGGTAGTGTAGCGGTTAGCGCACTGCGCTACGAACCCGGCGACCCGAGTTCGATTTCCGCTCATGACCAACACCAGCGACGAAGTATCTGAATCAGTCCTGGGCCTCCCCTAGGTCGACTCAGCCTCAAATGAGTACCTGGTGCAATGTGTAAACATCACCACTATGGAGACAAACGCAGCCAGGCATGGTGCTGACCACCCAACCCCTCCTGTGCCATGCTGACCTTCATAGATGCTGCTCGCTAACAGCACTTGCACCAAATGTATGTTAAGGCTATATGGGGGGTCTTTGTCTTTGGAACTTGTGTATGTGCACTGGCCAGCATGACCGAGCAGCAGCCGCCCTCACCGTGGTCTGCACCGTGAACTTCACTTTATCTTTTTCGCTCAGCGCATCGGAGATCTCCACCTGCAGCGGGGAATCTGAGGAGTCCTCATCTTCTGCCTAGGAGCCAATCGTGCGATGGGAAAAAATAATTATATAAAATTTTTTTTTTAAACACGCTTTAATGAAATGTACCGTACGAGTAATGGCAGAACTCCACGACTCCAGGAAGTGGCCCCGAGGCTTGCCATAACGTATGGGACCGTGGTGATTTACAGCCAACATTAGTTGAGCGTGGACAATTAGACCCAAGCCGAAACATAACATATAAAAATGATTGTTTAAAAATATTTTTTTAAATAAAATATAGTATTGTCATCAGTATGACATAAGTATACCAAGTTTTCAGTCGATGCCACATTGGTAAGTGGGTTAAAATTGAGTTACAAGATTTGAGGATACGACAACAGAGTTCATAGAAAGCGTGTAAAAAGATAATTTAAAAAAAAAAATGTTTATTTTTTATGATAGAATATGGAATTGTCATCAGAATGACATCAGTATACCAAGTTTTCAGTCGATGCCACATTGGGAAGTAGGTTAAAATTGAGTTACAAGATTTGAGGATACGACAACGACGACAACAGACAGAGTGAGTTAAATAAAAGCGTGTAAAATTATAAAAAAAAAGCCACCGATCAGAGACACGGATAATCAAGACTCACGTGCACACCCGGCAGTATACATGTGTACACCACAGTCAAGCCGATCAGCAGTTTGCGTGTTGGTGGGGTAAAGCGAGGCTAACTCCCACCTCTTCCAAGATGTCTGTCCAGTATGGAAGAGTAGGTCAATATACTCACCAGACGGGCCCTCTACAACTCCCTCGGAATGAAGGCTCTTTCACCAACAGTGGCATGAACATGCAGCAATTCATGGTTGTTTAACTTTTATATCTAACTTGCCAAGCCGGTTTATTAATAATGTATAAATATGAAAGCCCTGGTGTGGAATACACCGCAATGTGTAACGTGACCTATCTGCATTCACTTTCCGATGTATGCATACCATTGTACCGTATATTTGTCATTATGTTACAACCTCAAAATATAAGTGTTAGGATTAAGTTTTGGGTTTCATTATTTGTCTTTCCTGTTTATGACTCACTGCCACCTTCTGCAAAATAATCGTGACCAATGCCCATGGCTTCTTCAGTTGCGGTCGCCCTGATATGCTATAAAAACAAAACTCGCTGTATACAGTACTCGTTACGTGTATACTGAACTGACAGATATCAGTCACACAGAACCAGACACTGAGACCCAGACTCGCAGATACCTAACTTCACATAGAGCCAGACTCACACAAGAATGCCGTGTTTTCAGAGATCCATAGACTCACATAGAACCACAGAATTGCAGAGACCCACAGACTCAAATAGAGATCCATAGACTCGCATAGAACCACGGAATTGCAGAGACCCAAAGATTCAAATTGAGACCTGTACTCACATAGAACCACAGAATTGCAGAGACCTAGAGGCTCAAATAGAGATCCATAGACTCACATAGAACCACGGAATTGCAGAGACCCAGAGACTCAAATCGAGTTCTAAACTCACAAAGAACCACAGAATTGCAGAGACCCACAGACTCACACAGAGATCTATACTCACATAGAACCAC
>JAAXLI020003267.1:0-11173 GCA_014621495.2 Entosphenus tridentatus | reverse complement strand
GTCCCCCAGAGCTCCCCACGACCCCCAGGGCTCCCCACGTCCCCCAGGGTCCCCCAGAGCTCCCCACGACCCCCAGGGCTCCCCACGTCCCCCAGGGCCCCCCACGACCCCCAGGGCCCCCCACGACCCCCAGGGCCCCCCACGACCCCCAGGGCTCCCCACGTCCCCCAGGGCCCCCCATGTCCCCCAGGGCTCCCCAAGCCCCCCAGGGCTCGTCACGTCCCCCAGGGTCCCACTTACCTCCATGGCGACGCGCCATCCCTGCATGGCCGAGACGCCGAAGGAGAGGCGGCCCGAGCTGCGCTCCCACGACTCCTTCTCCACGTTGGGCTGCGTCAGGTAGGCGCCCATGGCGGCACGGAGACCGAGGGGGACTTGGGGGGTGCGGAGCGGGGCTCCCTGATCGCGGTGCACGTGGCCGCTCCTCGGTACGGGGCCACAAAGCCGAGGCGGCGGCGGCGGAGGAGGAGGCGGCGGCGGTGGGATCAGGACGTGACGTCACTTCTTCTAATGGACGTCACGCGGTGTCTGGATTCGTTTCCATGACGTCATGACACGTGAGGAATCAGTATCGCGACGTCACGCTGTGGCAATAGCCGGTGGTGACGTCAAATGTGTCATGCGTAATGACGTAGCCGTCCCCAAAGGTGTTGGGGGAGCGGGTGGGCGACACGTCAACAGGTCCACGCCCTCACGTGCAAGGCGGCGGTGGTCAAGGCACAACTCTGTAACGAGGAGATGCCTCCACTAGGGGGCGACTCCACGTGGGGCGCCTCGACTAGGGGGCGCCTCCACTAGGAGATGCCTGCACTAGGGGGCTCCTCCACTACGGGGCGTCTCCACTAGGGGGCGCCTCCACTAGGCGCGCCTGCACTAGGGGGCGCCTGCACTAGGGGGCGCCTCCACTAGGAGATGCCTCCACTAGGGGGCGCCTCCACTAGCAGATGCCTCCACGAGGGGCGCCTCCACTAGGGGGCGCCTGCATTAGGGGCGCCTCCACTAGGGGGCGCCTCCACGAGGGGGCGCCTGCACTAGGGGCGTCTCCACTAGGGGGCGCCTGCACTTACTTTTTTCTCCTAATTTGGCAAATTTAAACCCTGACGCCGACACACAATGGCCTATACCCTTGCGAGTTAGTCGTAAATACTGTAGCTAACATGGCTGAAGACACTGTGTAACAATGTTTTTTGTCCCTGGGTAGTAAGTGTTATTTCCTAATTGCTTCTGCCTCAAAAGTACAGAAAACGATGACTCCCCACAAACTTTGCCTTTGTGACCAGAACAGTGATATTTATAAATTTACCTATTTTCCAAAACATTCTAGATAGTTTCAGTGCTGAAAAAACTTGGAGTAACTTCTAGAACATTCTAGAACTTTCCAGCAATATCATGAAAGTGATTTCCAGTATGATCGTAAATCTCGAAAAATTACTCACTTCTAAATCTTTTGTAGTAATTTTTGGATTACTTTAGTATAAATACATGTTAATTTGGATCCATATGTTTTTTTCTGACTTTATGTGAACGAAAAGAGACACATTCGCCCGTTTTCTCATTGAAAATAGGTCAATTTCTAAATATCACTGTCCTTGTCACAAAAGCAAAGTTTGTGGGGAATAATAGCCATTTTCTATACTTTTTAGGCATAAGCAATTACGAAATAACACTTACTACCCAGGAACAAAAACTGTATGACATAGTGATATCAGAAACCCAGATCGAGAGTCATCGTGTGCGGCTAAAGTCGTTGATACAATCGAACCTCCTCGCCAGCGCGTACGAGCCTTACAGCAGCTGCTGCTGCTACTACAGGGTAGAACACGCGGCGACCTCCGAGATCTGCCCTCACGGTCTCCCACCACCCGCCGAGGTCCTGGCCCTTGGTCGCTGGGCACGTGGAGACCGCTTCAATGCCCGTCTCGGCAACGGGCCCTCACCCATCCTGCACGGGTCCCACCCAGCGCGGCCGTTTGTCGCATCTCCAACTCACCGGCCGCGTCTTTTTGCGGGCTTCTGCATGGATTCTGGCACCCGTCTCAAGACACCTGTATTCCTCAAATGCCCTTTGTTCTATTTACACTCAAACTCATCTATCCTCTCTTTCAAAGTGGTTTCCGTAGGCGACGCGGATTCCTCCACTTGTGACGCGCGACCGCACCTGTGCACGTGCAGGCATCGGGACAGATGCGACCACGCGGGTGAAAGTTCATCAGAGTTTATTTCCCTCCATAGCCAGGCCACAGAGTCCGCTCATGGCACAAGGACAGGCAGCGGGGACACGGGGATGCAATTAAAACGAAGATAACGATAAGAGACGCCCGGAGCAATCCGGGAAACCCCGCGGCAGGGAGAGAAGGGGGAGGGGGCAGCTGAAAGGGAAGGGCAGCTTATATGTAGGCAAGGGCAGTGCATTCCGGGGAAGGGCAGCTCGTACCAGGGAAAGGCAGCTGATAGGACATAAGGGAAATCCCTTACAGGGAACGGACACTGATGTCATGGAAGGACATTTCGTACGAGATAAGGGCAGCTGGAAATGGCAGCTCACACCAGGCAGGGAAACCACGGTATAGTTGTGCAAAACTCTGAATGATTGAGCCCCACATTCTCGTGTTACCCATCGTCGTGACGCGGTCATTGCAGCGATCGCGATGATATTGCAGCGCGCGGGATGAGAGGGGCACTCACGTCTTGACAGGATGGAGGCCCCAGCAGCATCCTGCCAACCTCACCACTCTCACCAGATTCTCCGTGTTCGTACCACTCGCCAGCATCTCGCCGGATTCTCACCACACTCACGCGACCTCCTCTAACGCGTAGGGACTGGACTCGGCGTCGTGTCAACGCCAAGCGAATTCGTGACTCGGGTATCACGGCAGCGTCACAGTCGTGCGACTGACGTCAACGCGAACTTGTCACCAACTGCGGGGCGAATAAATCACTGGGCAGAGACGCAGTTTCCTGCTCGCGTTGAGCTTTGACGTGGGACTCAAGGTTCGTGTTTATGGCGGGGGCGAGGCTATCCAGCGGACAACCACTGTTGACTTTCTCACTGTGTGGTGCTCATTTCATGGACCTCGTGGGTGCGAGACGCTCGCTCGACCGCTGCGCCACGGGGCCGGGATACGACGCGACTCGGCGTGTACCGATGTTACCACTAGATGGCAGACACAGCACGCGCTTCAATCTGTTGGCACGGCACCTCTGCAAGATTGCACATACAGTACTAGCAGCAAGTTGTTGCTGTTGTTTATGTTTCGTCGTGAGCGTGTGGACAAGTGGAACGGAACAAAGAACAAAGCCACAATACAGTGACGACTGCGAGTTGTGCAGTTTGTGAATGGGTGGATCAGATGCAATCGGAACATGTGCCAAGATGACACATGTGCGAGTCCTGGTTGAGACAAACTCCGGGCCACATGACTCGTGTTGGGCTCTAAGTATAGACAACAGGCGGGCAACAATGTCCGCACGATGATGGCCACGTTGGGTAGGCTGTTAACTCCTGCCTCGCCCTCCAGACTCCTGTGTGGAGGCAGTGAATGTCGCCTCGTCCCGCATCACCACCGCCGATGAAACCCGGATCAATCCTGATCCAGGGGGCGACTGCTTGAACACTGAATGGAAACACCCGGGTTCTCCTGCAGGGCTTAAAACCAAGTCCCCTGCTGGAAACTTTAGAAAATTAAAAAATATGGACATGCAAGGCGCGATAGAATTTGGTTTCCATGAAAGTCAACAAGGTGCAGTCAGCATCGTGATCTGTCCGAGAACCACAGGCTGACATTTGTCAGAAACCCCACGAGACTGTCGAGAAGGGTAGCGGTGTTCAGCACGGGAAGATCTCGGACGTCCGGCACACAGCATGGAGCCAGCCCCTTTCGCACTGCCATCTGTGGGGACCTCCGAGACAGGCGGAGGAGCGTGGACAGCGGTTCGACAACTGCTCACTCCCAAGAAAGGCAACGTCGTCCATCGCTATGTTCAAACTCGTTCGCCTGCGAATGGCTAAGCTGCCATGCGGCGGATTGCTTCCAAGCCTCTGTCGTATCTTTGACAGTGAAGGGGCGGGAAGGAAGCGATGCAGTCTTGACTTGGGCACCAACCACGCGACTTCAATGCATGAGGAATTTCGTGGCTGCTGGGACGAGTGCGTGTCACTAAACGCTGTGTGAATGCTCGTGTTTCTTAGTGAAAGGCCCTCATATCGATTGGCAGGTGCGTGTCGGTGTCGTTCACGGCCATTATTGAAGGTGCGAGTGGCACAGGGCAATGCGTGTTGTGACACGTGTAGTGAGTGACACGTGTAGTGAGTTACATGTGTAGTGAGTTACACGTGTAGTGAGTGATGTGTGTAGTGAGGGATGTGTGTAGTGAGTGATGTGTGTAGTGAGTGAGGGACATGTGGTCAGTGGTGTGTGGTAGAGTGGCACGAATCATCACGCTTCACACAATATTTAATGCAGCTTGGCTCAGCCTATCATCATTGTTTTGGGGCCACTCAAATGAGCACAACGTTGTACACATCACTGAATCCTATAGACCGGGCTTCTCCACAGCAACGCGGAAATTCCTCTGGTGGTTCTGTATAACGGACGTGAGCGTGGAGCCAATGAGAGCGACCCAGCTGGCGAGAGTGACTTGAGAACCGATGGAGTCCATACTGCACTCTCACCCTACGGCTGCCCCTCGTGCGGACTCAAACATTGAGCGTTAATCAGTGGCATGCGTGTCTCCATGTGTCATCGTGCGTGTCTGTGTGTCGTGGTTGACACACAATGTGCTACATTTTTGCCCATCGTGCACCACAAACCTTGCCCGACCTCTTTGTGGTCCGGCACGAGTTGTGTAAACGTCGGCACTGGGGAGGCGTTGGTGGCCGAGCGTGCATCGTGCCGACCCCACCACATCGCGCCTTAGTTGGCACTCGCCGGGCGTGCTCCGTAAGGCTAGCGGGTGTCTGTGAGCGTAGCCACGAGTCTCTCTCGGCCGAGATCACCGTCGCGAGGCGTCCGCTCTGGAGACTCGGGGAGAGGGGGGGGCTTCAGTGCAAAGTTGGGCCCCGGGGTCTGGGGCTCGGAGGTTAAGGCAGGGCCCCCACGGCTCCCTGGCGCACCTCTTGGAGGCACGCCGCACGCCTCGTCCGTGGCGAATGCGGCCGTAAACAGTGGAACGCGTACAATTTGCGTAAATAAAAAATATACAAATATATATAGAGAGAAAGAGAGAGAGAAAGAGAGAGCACTTTCGTGTTAAACATACTCGGACACAAACAGTGCAGGCAAAGGTGGTGGCTGTGCAGCCTGAGAGGGAGGAGGGGGGCAGAGAGGGAGGCACAGAGAAGAAGGGGAGGAGGGAGGCAGGATCCATCGGCATCCCTCACAGCGAGACGCCTCCACCACTTCGCGTGAACGGCTCCTGCTGCTGCCACTTCGTCGCGCTCTGCAGGTGTCACGGGGGGTTTGTGGTGACGGAGGCAGCCACGGGGGGAGGGAGTCTGTGAGCCAAGGCAGATATCTCACTCGTTGGTACACCACCAGAGGTGGAATAACTTTAGTAACTTTAGTAGTTCCAATATATGTACGTGAATTACTCGATAACCGTTTGATATGAGTGGGGTTATCAAGTAATTAACTAGTGTTTGCGGTACGTTTTGATACCTAGGGTGTTACCGGTTTCTGATTTGGCTCACGGACCAAGGGGAGAGGAGGCTGCGTCACTCACTGCACACCCCTCGGGGTGGTTTCCCTTTCGACGCCTCCCGCTCCGCGTGACGGGCGCGGAGGTGTTTCACACAGCCAAGTGCAGGCGGTGCCTGGGTCACAAAACATATCGGACCTCGCGCCATCCTGCCGACCCTGCTGGCTAACACGGCGGTGGGCATGCAGATTCTTAAGCCGGTTACCGCATTCTAATTAGCGAAGCCAATTTAACGCCGCCGGTGAGCGTGCTCCCGGCTCCGAGCGCAGCCCTGTCCTCGCACGCCGGGTTCCGCGACGGGGTCACCGCCCCTCTGCTCAAGTCCCCGCTCCTCGCACCTAGAGCTCCTCGCAGCCACCCGGGTCGATCCCCGAGGAAGGCCTCTCTTCGACGGGCGACCCAATGAGTGGGCCGTCTGGCGAGCCGGCCGATGGGCAGGTGGATGGACTGCTGCGCTGGCTAGTGGCTGGCAAGCCCGGGGGGCTGGTTCGTAGGCAGGCTGGTGGGCTGGCATGCGGACTGATGTAGAGGGTGCTTTGTGGGCTAGAATAGGGACTGGGGAGCTGGCTGGCGTGCCGGTTGGCATTTGGGCTATCGTGCGGGCTGGCGTGCGGGCTGGCGTGCGGGCCGGTGCGTGGGCTGGCGTGCCGGTTGGCATTTGGGCTAACACGCGGGCTAACGTGCGGGCTGGCGTGCAGGCCGGCAGGCGGGCTAGCGGGCGGGCTGGCAGGCGGGCTGGCCGGAGTGGCGGGCGGAGGGCGGTGCAGGCCGCGCTGGATGTGGGTTGCAAAGTCGTACTTGTCGGCGCAGGCGTAGGCGCAGATAGCGCAGTGGAAGGGGCCTCCGTCGCCGTGGCAGCTCATGTGCAGCGCATGCAGCACGGCATCCAGAAAGAGGACGCCGCAGTGCGGGCAGCGGGGAGCCTCGTCCTGCGTGCCCCTCTCCACCGTCGTTGCGCCGCCATCGCCATCATCGCCGCCGCCGCGCCACCGTCGTCCCGGCGCCCCGCCACGCCCCTCCGCCTCCTCCGCCGGCGCTCGCTTCACCGCCAAGTCTAGCGGAGCATTGCTGATGCCGCCACTGGTGCTGGCGTCGGGGCAGGCGAGCGCCTGCGGTCCCAGCGCATAGGGGGGGTACGCCGGGTCCCAGGGCAGGGACCCCGTGGGCTGCAGCACCAGCAGCTGAGCGGCGGGGCCCCCGCTCAGCGCCGAGCGGTACTTGGACCAGAAGCGCAGCCACTCGCTGTCCGGGTAGGCGTAGGGTGGCGCGGCGTGGCCGGGTGGGGCCGGCAGTCCGAGCCCCGGGAACTGGTACTTCTCTATGGGGCTGCCGGGCGGCGTGGCGCCCGCCCGCGCCGGTGGCCTCAGGTACTTTTCGATGGGGCTGCCCCGCTCGGACGAACCCCCGCCGTCCTCCGGGGGGCTGCTGCGACACAGCTGGTCCCCGGCCCGAAGGCCGCCTGGCCCTGCCGCCGCCTGCTGCTGCTGCTGCCGCCGCTCCGAGCAGGGGCTGCTGCGACCTTCGGCCACGGAGAAGAGCGGCCTGGGCGGGCCAAGGTGGCAGGGCGGCGTGGCCACGCGGGGCGGGCGATCACCGTGTTTGCTGGGCGGGCCCTTGGTGGCCGCAGCCGTACCAGCCCCGCCGGCGCTGCCGGCACCGCCGGCACCGCCGGCACCGCTAGCGCCACCGCCAACGCCGCTGCCGCCTGGGCCTCCGTCGTCAGTGGACGTCCACTTGAGTTGCCTGGCGGCGGCGGCGACAACGTCCGTGGGCTCGGGGTGGACGCGCTTGCGTGTCCTCCGTCGGATGATCTGCTCACCGTTGCTGTGCTTGATGATGTTGAGGGGCCGCGGCGTCTGCGGTGGTGGGAGGGGTGCGTCGAGAGGGGCGGGGGGGGGGGGCAAGCGCCGGCGATATTAGGCTCCAGCTGCCACGCGAGCGGATAGGCCCTCGTGGCGCGAGTGGGGCTGCCGGGACGCGAGAAGCGGGGGGGACCACGCCGCAAACCTTAACCGGCACGGCGCCGCTCACCGCGTGCAATTTCTGGTAGAGGCCGCAGGCGTTGCACACGTAGCCGCCGCTCGCGTTCTTCCTCCACAGTGACGTCCGCGTCGTCAGGCAGTTGGCGCACGACACGCCCGCCCCGCGCCGCCTCTGCACCACGCACAGGGAACCAGAGTCTCAAGGGGGGATGCCGGGGACCGTGGTCTGGGACCGCTGTTCCAGGCATCGCTGGTTTACCGGAGTAGGGGGCACATTACCCATAGCCACAGCCATCGTGAGCAGTATTCTGGACATGGTGTGCCGGGTGTGTAAATGTTTTCTGGGTCACCAAACCTGGACAAAACCGGCTGGAATTATGCCCTTAAGACAACTGGCAACCATGGTAGCCCTGTAGAGAAGATGGGAGACCACCAGAGATCAGAAGGGACCCTGTGCGATTTCTGACTACCACTGGGGACGATCTGTGATCACGAAAACCAAATGAGGACAAAAAAGAACCACCAGGTGGCCGTGGGACACCATGGGGACTACATGTCACCACTGAGCTTCGTGGGGTTTACCAGGCCCCATGATGGAACCTTGCAGGCCACTGAGAACCACGTGGACCCAACCAGGGACCCTGAGAAGCACGACTCATCGTAGGAACCTCAGGTGTACCACAAGAGGCTACAGAGACCATGGGCGTCTCCAGGGACAGTGGGTCCCGCAGGCACCACGACCCGCCCAGCCGTACCCTCATGAGGGAGGGCAGCTCCTCCTTCATCTTGTGTGGAGGCTGCTGCTGCTGCTTCAGGTGCTGCTGAGTGCCAGCGCTGGGCCGGTTGGCAGAGGAAATAGGCGGGGAGTCGGGTCCTGGTCGCTGCCGGGGCGGCTGTTCAGGGGTCAGAGTTAGGGGTCCCAAGGCCTCGTGGGGCCTCTGCAGGGCCCTCAGGGCTGGCTGCGATGCGAGCGGGGGGTCCAGGCCGGCATTAGGACCCGAGCGGGGGGGCCCGTCCACCTGGTGGCCCTGGGATGCGTGTTCCTCCAGCTCTGCCGAGTCGTCCGTCACGAAGTCACAGTGGCCGCACTGCAGCCAGGAGTGGGTCCTCCTGACGATAACATCACCACCATCACCACCCCCACCAACACCACTAATCTCACCACCACACTACCTCACCTAGAGTCAGACCACCAACACTAACAGTGCAAACATTGCTAAGATCAACACCACTCCAATTAGCACGGTTGGTCACGTACGGTGCGAAAGAACTTCAACATACATACATACACTGACACCATAATCACAATCACCGACACACCACCATCACCACCACCTCAACGGTGAGATCTCCACCCATGAGGACCCTCACCTGTAGTGAGTGGTGAGGGCAGTCCTGTCGGCTGTCCTGAAGGCGCACTCCCGGCAATCGAGCAGGCGGCCCCCTCCTCCGTCTCCTCCGCGCGCGTCCCTGCCACCCCTGGGCTGCTGCTGCCCCCCGGGAGACTCGAGGCCGCCGGGGCAGCGGATCACCGAAGCCTGGCCCTCTCCACCCGCCGCACTCCAGGCCATCAGCTCAGCCGCCTCGGCCCCTCGGGGTCCCTCGGGAGCCCGCGGCGCTCCCCGCCCGGCTTCGGCCTCGCCGCACAGGCCGCAGAGGCCACACCACACGTAAACGGCGCCCGGCGTGCCGCCGTGGCCCGGGCAGGGGCCTCGCCTCACCGCCCCCTGGCCCTCGGCGTCGGCGACGGGGGGGCCGCGCGGCCGGACATCCGAAGAGGAAGAGGAGGCGTCCTTGCCACCGACGCCGGGCCCCGTGCCAGCCTTCACCTTGCTGGGGTGAAGCGAGACGGCATGGGCCTCCAGCTCAGCCGGGGAGCTGCCCAGGTAGGTGAAGTTGCAGAACTTGCAGCGGTAGTACTTGGTGTCGCCTTGACAGTCCGGAGTCTTGCGGCCGATGCCCACGTGAGTTCCTCGGCACATCACCTGGGCAGGTAACGGGCGGGTGAGGGGCGGATGAGAGGTGGGCGAGAGGTAGGTGAGGGGTGGGCGAGTCAAGCGGGAGCACCGACGGAGCAGTGCACATAGGGAAAAGGAAGCCATTGAAATCCCATACACCTCCTCTGTAGCAGATGGACAGATAATATGCAGTCTGTGCAGGACCGCCCCGGCCCAAAACCACACTTGGGCTCTGCAAGCCTCTCCTCAGCACGCTGCCCTGCAAGGCGATGTTGAATAATCCTTGCCAGGATCTTTCCCGGCCTCACGTTGAGGGAGATGCACAAACCCCGCCTACTCTGCTGCTGACCACACCCACTCCTCAGGGAGCCACGCCCTTTGCACGAATCGTGCATGAGGCCAGAACATTTTAAACGACTGACCAAATTCCGATTTTCGCAATGATGTTCGTATGTTTAACTTCTTTCGCACAGTACGTAGCCGACCGTGCTAATCAGAGGTGCGGAATGTGCGGCTGATGTCACACGCAATGAACCCGTCGATTTGCGATGTAGATGTGTGACAAGTTGCATTCGCATTGCCCCTGGCCCTGCTCGGCCCCAAGCCAGTGGACATCGTCGTCTGCGACAGGCACCCTGCATGTGTCTCCTCGGACCCCGTTTTATTTAGAAGTCCCCTGTAGGTACATAAACCTCTAGGTTAGACTCGCTCTTATATTAACTCTATTGCCCGAGATGTTTTATGTCAAATATCGTGATAATTGATGATTCTTTATTACATTTGGTATTCACGCCATTCTCGCAGCGCAAGGTGAACACAACGGCGTGATGATGTTTCACAGACGAGTACAGTTCATGAGAGAGAGTGATGATGTTTTGTAGTTTTACCAAATTAAGAAATTTGAAAGTGTTTTTTTTTATTTGCCAAATTTGAATGGTGATGCCAGCACACAATGGCCGACTCCTTTTCGAATGACGTCACAGAATATTTAACGTCCACCGTGAAGCAGATGACAAGGGTGAAGCTTCATACACGCGCAGTATTACCCAGGGCGGCCACTGGGTTTGGGTTCAGGTTAGAGTTCATACACGCTCAACATTAACCAGGGTGGACACTGGGTTAGGTTTTGGGTTAGGGTTCATACACGTAAGTATTAACCAGGGCGGCCACTGGGCCTCATGAAGCGGAGCCTGCATCGCCCCAACCTCCTGTGATCGCTGACTGTGCTCGATGACAATCTTGATTTGTACACCACTGCTGGGCATAGGCCCAAAATGTCTTGCTTAGCGCCTTAATCCACGGTACTTTCAAACAATAATAAAATTGCAAGTAAGATTATAGTGGTTAAATCGTGGGGTTGTTATTTAAAGTGGTGTAGTTATGGTGATAGTTAAGAAGACAGGTAGGAATTGTTAAGGAGGGGTTGGGGTAGTGAATGGGGTTGGGGTAATGATAGGGGTTGGGGTAGTGATGGGGGTTGGGGTAGTGGTAGGGGTTGGGGTAGTGGTAGGGGTTGGGGTAGTGATAGGGGTTGGG
>JAAXLI020003266.1:0-11173 GCA_014621495.2 Entosphenus tridentatus | reverse complement strand
TTCTGAAGAGATGCCGCGACTCTAAGGTAATACCAAACGCATTTACACTAACATCTGCTGCTGTAACTTCTTCTAATGCTAAACGAATTCTTTATAGAACTAGCTTAGCTCTTATCTCAGAGAAAATCAGACTTACGCGCAGCGATACTGTTAGTAACTCAGCTTATTGTAGAGTATATTTAGTATACTGATGATACTATGTAGTTTATACTTTAGTTGTTTACGTGGTGGTTTTAGTTACTGCAGCTACATACTATTAACACTTCTTCCCTTTATTAATGCTACCCATATCCCCTCCCTGTGATGCTGCTAATCCTGCATAATGCACGGGCATAAGTAGTACTAATCACATACCTGCATTTCCCATATCCCCTCCCTTGGATGCTGCTAATCTTGCATAATGCACGGGCATAAGTAGTACTAATCACATACATGCATTTCCCATAAATATGCTAAATTCCTCTTGATATGCAAATTATTTTGTCAAGGCGCCCTTTCCCCCCCTTCCAACCCAGCTTATATATATGCTCCAAGCACGTGTGCTGTTTCATTCAGACGCTGTCGCCTAGACAGACCTGGTTTTCACCTGAGGACGGCTGCTTGCGTTGTGGCCAAAACGTCGTGAGAATTATTTTATTATGTTTTATTTTTATTATTTTATTACTTCCCTTCTACGTGACTTTACCGAAAGAACCAAGAAGATGAATCCCTGCAGTCACGAAAGCTTTAAATCGAAAAGTCTTCAGACTTGTCCAATTATTTTACTGCATTCAAACGTGAATAAAGTTTTTACAAGCTGCACGTATAAAGACTTAATTTGACTCGCCAAGCAATTAACGCCAAAAGCAGTAGGCCACATACCCTCCGGAGGATCTTGCAAGAGCTCCCTCCAGTGGAGGAACTTCCTTCACTAGTGGCGTAATCCAAGCAACTGCAGGGCTGCACCTTAATCTGTTACTTCTCGTTGGAGAGATTGACAACTGACCCGGGGCATTGAACGCCGACAGGGATGAGCGCTTTGCTTGAATTCGGCTCGAGTCATTGGCTGAGACGCAGGCTGAGTGAACGATCGCAGTTCGACAAGATGGTCGACAGTGAGCGCACCTCCATCCACGCGGTCATGACGCAGCAGGCCATCTCCATTGCCAAGGTGACCGGGGGCACTCTCATGTAGCACTTCGACCCGGCGTCGCGCGCAGTGCTCTGCATTGGGGGCGTGATTAGAATTGACGATTAATTTTATCTGGCAATCGCTTTGATCGAATGTCGATGTTGATGTACAGCTTAGACGAGGGTTCTTCAACTGGTGGGATATTGGGGAGCTGTGTTGCAATCGCTATCTGGAGATGGATGAGCAAAGCTCATTTACAGACATGGAAGACACCCGCATTTTGAAAAGCGTAGCAATCCACGGTTATGCACCGTTTTCCCCCTCACAATCCAACGCGCATCCGTTTCCCAGGCTGGCATCGTGGCAAGTGTCAACTTGAGCTGCTCCTCAATGCTGGTGGCCGCTAACCCTGCTTACGGCCGCTCCAAACCCAAGAAGCTCATGGAGCAGAAGTTGCTTAGGTTTACCGGTAGAGGAAGCTGCGTCTGTGAAACGCGCCCCTGGAAATGCTCTTCAGTTTATTGATGTCCAGACCCAGATTAGTCAGCTGGGTCAGTTTGTCAAACACCCTAATGGGTAGAGCCGACAGCTGGTTCGTCCTGAGAAACAGATACTGCAAATTCCCCAGGCGGGGAGAGACGTGAGTTCCTGCACAGGAACTACAGACACTCGCTCTCCACTGTTATATGACTACAAAGAACATGGGTTACATTTTACTCACCCTTCAGCTTTTGAGCGGTTTTTTATTGTTTATAACATTAAAAAATTAATAATTGAAAGACGTTTTTTCTGTCCACTGCTGGATGAAGTGATCATATTTTACCACGCTGGTTGGGGGGGGCATGGAGGCAGGGGAAGTTGGGCCACCACCAATATTGAGCAAAGAATGGATTCATTATCTGTCTTTTAGTCGAATAGACTAAATGAAATAGGCAGATTAACACATCGGCTTTTGCGACCAATATCATCCATTTAAGAGGTATTTTGGGTTAGATCGCGTAAATATATAAATGTGTCGTTAAAACCCTCCATCACCCAACACAGCCAACTAGTACGGGTTGTTACGTAAACAGAACATGCCAATTCGTCACTAATACACACCGGTGTGTTGGAGAGCCAAGCCACAACATTTACAATTTGAATATGACGTTTCGTCAGTAATTACAACTAGCTTCATCAGGCGACAGCCAGATTTGTGAAGTCCACCTGTTCCGTTCCTTATATAGAGGCATAGATGTCGTAACCACACTTCTGCGCTCTTGTGCAAAATGGGGGGGCCGGGGCGGATTAATGAGTCAACGTACATTATGCATGCGCATTATGCAAGCTCTTTGATCTTGTCCTTCCTGACACAACATTTACAATCTGAGAATAACGTTTCGCCAGTAATTACAACTAGCTTCATCAGGCGACAGCCAACGAGAAGTAATGAGTCAACATATTTTATACATGCGCATTATGGGAGCCCTTTGATCTTGTCCTTCCTCGGACACGGGAGATCCTCCGATAACAAAATAGCACCCACCATGTGCGTGGTCCCACGTCCAGAGCCCTCTGCTCCTGCTCCGACAGTAGGTCCGGCTCAATTTTTCCCGCTCTCCTCTGTGCCGTCCCCTGGGGTCCGCGCCTCATGTCAGCCCGCACCCCTCTCCACATGGCAGTTTCCCGCCATGCTGCTTGGTCGGCACTTGACCACGGGTAATCTTGGCCGCTCTCACCATCGACGTGCGGCTTCCACTCTCTCTCCATCGAAGCGCCCCTGTTTTCTCCATCGATGTGCAGTTGCTCTCTCTCCATCGATGTGCAGCCTCCTTCTCTGTCGACGCTCTTCCGCTCCTGCCACCTGGCGTAGCACTCAAGCTGTCGACACTCGGCTGCTCTCTTTCCATCAATGTGCTGCTTCTCTCTCCGCTGACACCCAGCAGCTCTCTCTCCATCGATGAGTAACCACTCCCACAGTCAACACCTCAGCCGCTTTCTCTCTCTCCGTCGACATGCAGCTTCTCTCTTCATCGACATGCAGCTTCTCTCTCCGTCGATGCCCAGCAGCTCTCTTTCGGTCGAAGCGCAGCCGCTCCCGCCTCTTTGCGTAGCCACTCCCACCATCAACGCCCAGCCGTTCTCCCCTAGGCGATGCATAGCCGCCCACTCCGCAATTTCGCGCAGCAGCTGTCCTGCAAATCTGCTGCCCAGCAGCCTTGGGTTTCTTAACCAGATTCCCAGATCCCGGTGCTGTCGGAGGATCGACCTTCTCGCCGTTCTCGTCCCTATGACACTACTGGTGGGTTTTTATACCCCACTTCTGACACCAAATGTAGTGTCGTCTATGCGTGCGGGTGGCGTGTGTCGCACACACAGTCAGCCAGAGACGAGGTGGTCACGGGAGGCACCGCTCTGCCCTTTCATTGTTGTTGCCGAGCTCACGCCACCACGCAGGCCCCCTCTCTCTCTTACACACGACCCTGCTGCCGCATGACCCGTCCCAGACATGACCTTGTCTGCATTGCACTGACGGCGTTGACCGGGGCAGCCAACTACTGTCTGGCTACACAATGATCGGGCGAAGGTGGCAGCAACGAGGGCGGTGACAACGACAGTGATAACGAGACGAGTCCAATCCCAGAACCAGCAGCCCAGAGCTCTCGCTCTCTGCTGCTTATATTCCCCTTGGCACGGCTTGGCTCCGCCCTAGCTGCACCTCCCTTCTCGAACCCGCTAGAGGGTTCCAGGGGCTTCCAGACGAGGTCTACCATGACCCTTGCCCCAATTCCTCCACCCTGCGGGCACATCCGCGTATATTCTCAGCGGCATGTGCTCTCAGTGCCCACCTTCTGTTGCTGCTGCTGGCCAGCGCTATGTCACTACATCTGTATACATAACATCTCAAAGTATTTGATTAACATTCAGGTGCCACACAATATTTCGAACTTTCAAGTTATGTTTATTCTGTTTCTGTATGTATTTCGTTTTTAGCAATTAATTATAAAATTGTCATGCTATTTTAATCCAGTAATAAATATTCTACAACAAAATAAGAACTGTGTTTTGGATTTTGTTGAGTGGGGGGGAAGGGTTGGAAGGTTTGGAATCGGAATCAAAAGAAGCATCATTGCCATCGAATCCTAAGACAAGAATCGATTCTGTGGTCGCCTCCAAAATATTGGAAGCTGTCACCCCTCAGAGTAGTAACTCTAAAACACTGCACACCGTCTACTTTACAGCGGACGCTCTGTGTCGGGTGGTTCCATTCAAAACGAGTAGGTAATTTGTTGCCAGGGCCACGATCCACATTTACCATATTCAAAATATATCCCGCAAATTACTCAATTGGGATGACACATAGCAGCATCATCCACTACTTGACGACTAATGCCCGCTTGCAGGCCAGGTGTGCCGCACAGGGACAACTGCCAATGGGGGTGTGTTCAAATACTTGAGATCGGTTGAGAGGTTAGTCGTTTGAGTTGCTGAGAAATTTAAGATGGTGCCATGTGCATGCTAAACATTTTTATTGTTGTAATAAATAGAGATGAGATTGATGCATCACATGCATCACCCAGTTGGGATTATCAGCCCCGGCACTCCTTTTTTGTTTGTTTTTGTCATTTTATCCACATTTCATTGTTATGGTTGTAATCGGTGTCACGTGAAATAATCTATTTGGAACTCAGTGGAACCCTTTGTGTTGGAGAACGGCACGAGCAAGCGGATACCACAGAGCTACCTCTAAGATCCATTCAAGTTCCCTCTGGTCTATACACAGTAGAGGACAGCACTTCCCCACTCGCTCTGGTTATGAGAGTAATTCTAGATTTGAAGCTTTCGTGACTGCAAGGATTCATATTATTAGGTTTTTTCGGTAAAGTCACGTAGGTAAAAAATTTAAATTCATAAAAGTAAAATAAAAATAAAATAAAAGAGTAATGTCTCTCGCTTGACAGTCAAATCAATACTTTACTTCTACAAGTCATTTTTATCTGTCTATTTGTCTGTGTGCCTGTGTGTCTGTGTGTGGATGAAACTTGCGAAGGATTTGGCTCGTGAACCGTGGGATTTATGTTTTTAAAAAGTACACAGGTAGCACTGCATAAGCCCCGTGGTCAGCAAGCGCTATTCTGATTCCGCGCCTGTTGCCTTTAAAGTACTTTAATTAGCAATTTAGTGCTGTTTTTTGTTAATTATTTATTCCCTTGCGCCTCCTAGCGCGCCAAAGCACACATCTGCACATGCACGTCCATCCCAACGCACACGTTGGGTGGGGGGGAGGGTGCAATTCTCATGCGTGTGGACACAAGGTAACACACACACACATTTGCAGCTCCCCTAAAAAATGTATTACCATTGCTGTTTACTCATTACCATAACTGTTATTTAATATTAAATTATAGGAATTACCAAATGTTTGATGACATTTCATCTAAGCAACACGATTTTTCTCCCCGTCTACTAAGTGCTACTTTTAAATTGCTTTTTACAAAATACACACGTTAGGTGGGTGGGAGGGGGCAATTCTCATTCGTGTGGTCACAAGGAAGCAGACACAGATTTTCAGCTCCCTTAAAACATTTGTAGTGACATTGCGGATGTCACTGTGTGGTGCCGGCCCTAGAGAGTCACGGCGTGCGATGTATTGACATCGCGGACACCACTTGGATGTGGGTGCAGTACCGGCCCTAGAGGAGCTCGGTGAGCACTGATCGACAGCGCTGGATGGCACCACACTCGGCATGCAGTGCCGGCCCCAACAGAATAGGGTGTGGGAGTGTCGGCCATGGAGATGGGGTTACATGGCACTCTGGTTGACCCCAGAAGACACATGACCGGTTAAGTCTACACAGGGGCCCCAAGTGGGGGCTAGGGGTGTTCACATGTCAGGGTCGAGAACCTGCCCGAGGATTCTGGAAGGTGGTCGTGGCCAAGGGTGGAGCCACGCCACAGAGGATATATTTCGGGTCCCCCAGAGGGACAAGCGCTGATGTTCATCCTGAAGAAACCTTCGTCTATGTTTTACATCCTACAGAGTCTCCAACACGTGGACCGGGACCCAAGCTGGGGTCCGGTACGTTGTAGATAGTTACGGTGTAATTAGTGTAGTTAGCCTGGTGGTCACCACCATAAATTGTTATTCTGTAAAGGGGCAGTTACCCCGTGTGTTGGTGTTCATAAATGTGTTTCCTCTAAAGAGTACGTCTGCGACTCAGTTAAACTCACTTAAACTGGTGTCGGAAGTGGCCAAACGTTATTTAGTAAGCCAGCAAGTCTTAGATAATGTTTACGCAAAGCAGACCACATACCAGGACGTCGGACGATGAGGATGACAAACTCATCCCTCAAACTACCCCGGGGATGGCGACCCCGGAGAAGGGAAGTGAGGCACCATCGGCGGAGCAGCGCATCGACCATCCACGCGACAGGTCTCCGCTGTCGGGGAGGGAGTGCCGTACAGCACACTCCCGCCTCGCAGAGCTCCTCCAAGCCGCGGCGTCCATCGTCGCGGAGTTCCAGCGAGAGGAGCCAGCAGTGTAGGAGAGCCAGAGAACATCCCTGTCGCACCCCAAGCTGTACGGGGAATGGCTCTGACTCCCGGCCATGTAGTTTTACCCGGGCCTTACCATCAGCCCCACCAAAACTAAGCACCTGCCTGGGTATTTTGTACCATCGGACACTCCACCCCACAACTCCCAATTGGGCATAGGTCAGTTGTGGAGAGAGTGGAGAGTTTGCCATACCTTGGCAGGGTGCTCATGACCGGCTCCAGTTTAACAGCAGAGGTTTCACTCCGAATGAGTCGAGCGGCATTATATTTTCATTGGTTGTGTAACGCTGTGTGGAAGCTACCTGGTCTATAACTTCGCACGAAGCTTCAGGTCTTCTCGGCCCATGGTCATTCCCTCCCTTCTCTATGCTTGCGAAACGTGGACACCCCGAATGGAACATCTTCACCAGTTAGAAACATTTAGGCTGGCCTGCCTACGATCCATCCTGGGTTTAACTAGGCTTGATTGTGTGAGGAGCTCACAAATCCTTGAAAGATGTGGACAAAGTCCCATCGGTGAGCTCCTCCGGCAGGCAAGGCTGTGTTGGCTGGGTCATGTAGCCCACATGCCTAGCCACCGGATGCCTAAACAGCTTTTGTTCGGCCGGATCGAGGGGGCTAAATGGGCGGGGCATGGGCTAAAGAAGAGATGAAGTTATGTGGTACAGGAGGACGTGAAGCTGAGTGGACTTGCCGATGACTGGTACCAGCGGTGTCAGGATCAGCCTCTGGAGGAGGCTCGTCAAGGACGCTACAGGACAGTTGGAGGCAGTCGCCCTCCAACGACAACGGAGGGCGGAGGAGCGACGCTCACAACAACGAGTGGAGCGCCGGGTGGCTAAAGCACAACAAGTTGGCACAGTAGGGAGCACAGGGGGTGCATCGGCCAGTCGTCTCATTTAGTCTACCTGTGGCATCTGGGTCTACCTCGTGACCTCCTGCCAGCAGACGTTCGACACTTCACGTGGCCTCAAGGTGAACATTGCCTAGCACAAGCGTCGTGGTGACGCCACCACTACTTTGTGGCGAATGGCGGTTGTTGTTGTTGTGTGTGTCAGTCACTATGTGTGTGTGTGTGAGTCGATGTATGTGTTTGAGTCCAATTATGTGTGTTTGTAAGTTAATTTATTTGTGTGTGTGTGTAAGTCGATGTGTTTGTGGGTCGATATCTGTGTGTCTTTTTCGCCCGGGCAACGTCGGGTACGTCCCGCTAGTCCTGAATAAGAGTGCTCACTCGGCATAGTCAGCTTGCGTCAAGATTGAAACAATCGGAGGTCTTCACGAGGTTAGGGGCAAAAAAAAAAAGAAACCCTGCGCAGGATCTTGTACTTAATAAAGACGTATGTTTTCCTCTCCAAAAAATCATACGCATGCTCATTGTGCTACACATTTGAGTGTTTAGAAACTACAGGCTCTTTTGATAACGATCTGCCACCACTTTTCCGTCGATAAGCAATCATTAGTTCCGTGTTTAGCGTTAAATATAAGCAATGGCAACCGCAGTCAGCGTTTCAACACAACGCGCTATTTTTGAATAGAGCTGCCTGTGTCCATGCAACGCGTAACAACACAAAGCAGGGATCTGATGTTCTCGCGAAAGTAGCGATGGTGGCAGTAGCCGTGGGAGTATTTAAATCCATTGATAATGATAACAACATATACACATTTTTAGCAGCCTAGTGTTTGATGCATTACATTTATATATGAGTAAAAGTTCAATAGTCGAATTAGTGCTGATGGTGGTGTTGACGTCGTGAAAGACGCGGCTCTGCGTGCTCCCAGCTCTGAGAGAGACCCAGAGACTCCATCACAGACCTCGCCTCCTCCAGTGCTCAATCGTTGCTCGTCAGCCACTATCATTACGACCAACCCACTCATAATAACGAATATGCATTATAGAACTACAACAAGTGTTCATTACATTTATCACAGTAGTGATATGAATAATGCATTGACTACTAACATCAATATCTTACCTATAAAAGTCTCCGCGCGCTCGCGCTTGCGGGGGATTTGGCGCTCAGACGGTGGGCTATATGTAAACAAAATTTTGCCAGGCGCCACGCCCTAAGCCCCACGGTGGGAATAGGCTATTTCATTTTCCCATCCCTAAACTTGAAAGTAGTTTAATTAACACATTTGTGCCGTTTTAATTATTAATTATTTACTTAGTTCTCGACATCAACCGTACCAACTGTCACCAATTGCGTGGGGGGGACGGACCCTACCAAGTGCTGCGCGTTCGCTCGAGCTCACGGGGGGACATTTCCTTTTACTCGTTTTACAGCCAACACATACACACATGACGCTGCGGATATTTCTTCACAGTGTCATGTCCTCTTTGCCCCCCCCCCAACACGATGTGTCCAGTTTATACTACAGACTCCCTAGATAATATTTTACTGCTTACATACCATTATTCTTGCACGGGCGTGGGATGCTGAGGGGGGGGGGTAGCGGCCCAGCCCCTATTCTGGCAACGTGCCAACTCCGCCGCCTCGCCAATGTAGGCCAGGAGGGGGGCTACGCATCGCACAAGGCCTCAACACGCCTATGGTAAGTACAAATTTCCAAGCTTCTTAAGCTAACAAATCAAGTTCAATGTTTTCTATCATTTAACACAGTTGACAAACATTACTATAATAATGTTTGTGTACAGATAAGAACTCACGTTGATTGCTTACTATTATCAAACAAATACGTTGGGAGATATTATAATAATAATGTTTGTGTGCACAAAGCTCTTTATTTTTAGGTTGCTAAATGTTCCCTTTTTTGCTGCGCTTTTATGACGCTGCGACGGTCTGCCAGTCTGTCATCTGGCCATGTACGTCCATGTGTATGTGTGTGTCAGTCCATATGTGTGTGTGTGTTTAAGTCGATGTGTTTGTGTGTGTGAGTCCATATGTGTGTGTCTGAGTCCATGTGCGTGTGTGTTAGTTGCTGTGTGTGCATGCCTCCATGTTAGTCAGTGTAAGTCCATTTCTTTGCGTGTCTGTAGGCCCATGTGTACATCTTAGTCCATGTGTGTGCTTTATTGACCTGCTCAAGGCCTATGATACCATCAGTAGGTTTGGCCTCTGGGTTGTTCTTCGTGCTTTCCGAGTCCCTCACCCACTGCTCACCATCCTTGAGGACCTTCATGATGGTGAGCGGCCCCGCGTCAAACTACGTGGCCGTGAGCCAGAGCCATTCCCTCTACACCTTGGGGTGCAACAGGGATGTCCTCTGGCTCCCACATTATTTTACATATCCTTTGACCACGTAGTTCCTGAAGCCTTCGATGGCTGTACCGCTATAATTTCCATCTGGTACAGATACAATGGGAGGCTGATCGATGCCCGAGTGCGGTCAAGGGATGGCTCCCTATTGCTCAACCACGTTATGTATGCCGATCTGCTAATTGCTGCTCACTCAAAGGAGGAGTTCGAGGTGCTGCTGCTGAACCTGGAGCTTGCCAGCAAGAGGTGGGGCCTTGCCATCAGCCCCACCAAAACTAAGCACCTGCCTGGGTATTTTCTACCATCGGACACTCCACCCCCACAACTCCCAATTGGTGATGGGCCAGTTGTGGAGACAGTGGAGAGTTTCCCATACCTTGCCAGTGTGCTAATGACCGGCTCCGGTTTAACAGCAGAGGTCTCCAAATCAGTCGAGCCACATTATATTTTCATTGGTTGCATAACACTGTGTGGAAGCTACCTGGTCTATCACTCTGCACGAAGCTTCAGGTCTTCTCGGCCACCGTCATTCCCTCCCTTCTCTATGCTTGCGCCCCCCTAATGGAACATCTTTGCCGGTTAGAAACATTTAGGATGGCCTGCCTATGATCCATCCTGGATTTAACCAGGCTGCATTGTGTGAGGAGCTCACAAATCCTTGAAAGATGTGGACAAAGTCCCATCGGTGAGCTCCTCTGCCAGGTAAGGCTGCGTTGTCTGAGTCATGTAGCCCGCATGGCCAGACACCGCATGCCTAGACATCTTTTGTTCGGCCGGATCGAGGGGGCTAAACGGCCCGCACGGGCTAGAAAAGACATGGAGTGATGTGGTACAGGAGAACGTGGAGCTGAGTCAACTTGCCGATGACTGCTACCAGCCGTTTCAAGATCGGCCTCTGTGGAGGAGCCTCCTGAAGGACGCTACTGGGCAGTTGGAGGCTGTCGCCCTCCATCAACAACGGAGAGCGGAGGAGCGACGCTCACAACAACGAGCGGAGCGCCGGGTGGCTGAAGCACAGCAAGTTGCCACAGTAGGGGGCACAGGTGGTGCATCTGCCAGTCGTCTCAGTCAGTCGACCTGTGCCATCTGGGTCTGCCCCGTGACCTACCAGCGAGCGTTCGACACTTTACGTGGCCTCAAGGTGCACATAGCCTGGCACAAACGTTGTGGTGACGTCACCGCCACTTACTGGCGAATGGCGGTTGTTGTTGTTGTTCAGTCTATGTATGTATGTGTGAGTCGATATGTGTGTGTAACTCTATGTGTGTGTGTCAGTCGATTTGTGTGTGTAACTACATGTGTGTG
>JAAXLI020003262.1:0-11181 GCA_014621495.2 Entosphenus tridentatus | reverse complement strand
GTTGTGGCCGAAACGTCGTGAGAATTATTTTATTATGTTTTATTATTTTTATTATTTATTACTTCCCTTCTACGTGACTTTACCGAAAAAACCATGAAGACCAAGAATGTCTGTTTGTGTGTAACGTGCGTGACGTCACTCCACATGCCGCACCCCCCCCTCCCCCTCGTCATTAATATTCATGAGCGGGTGGATTTTAACACTCCCGCAGAAGAAAGTCGAGCGGAAATAAAATTAAATAACAAATTCGCTTTAAGTTTGACGTTTCTTTATTGAAAGTGAATATAATAAATAATTATACGCAGCAACAAAGTGGATTTGGTGTCTTTATTTATTTCTTCAGCACTTGAGATGAAAGGTTAGGCTACTTTATGCTTCTACATTATTGCAAAAATAGACATTTCTCGGTGATTTTCCAGATATTGTATTGAATTCAAATTTATTTCAACCCCAGCGACCGAAAGCAGAAGAGAATAAAGTATGAGAGCAGTGAATTTGAACAAATTGAAGTGAGGTGTTTCGTTACAGAGTTCTGTGCAAGAATCACTGCCATTAATGCAGTGATACAGCCAAATGCAGTGAAGTGTTTGATGACATACTCTTGTGCAAGATTCACTGCCATTAAATTTACGCAAGATATACAATTATACTCTGCTCAATTTTTTCGTAAATATTACAGCTTCCGCCCTAGGACGGGCAAACCAGCTCGTGAGGGAATATGACTCAAAGGTCCATGCACAGAAGTTCACAAACACACTTAGCTTATTGTCCTCTCTCTATATACTTTCATTAATTAATTAAGACATGCATTCATGTGCAATAAAAAATTAACCCGTAAAAACAAAGTTTTTCACTATAAATCCTTTATATGCGTAGGCGGCTAGAGTCCTCTCGTCCTCTGGCTTGAGATGGCTGCCACCTATGGGTCAGATGATTGCCTGCCACCATTAAGCAATTGGTAATTAAATATAAAAAAAAATTGCCTAGAAAGTGTAAAATTTTGTAAAAAAAAATTCACGAAAATAAATTGTCACGCACAACGAGTTTGTGTGCAAAATGTCAGCTCGATTGGATCACGGGAAGTGGGTTAAAAAACGTCCGAAAGATTTGCACGGTCGTAAGTGCGCAAGCAAGCAAGCAAGTGAACTTAATATAAAGGATTTAAAAATACAAGGTATTGTCCACTGCTGGATGAAAGCCCCCTCCCCCCCAACTCCATGGTGATCATTGGTGGTTTGACCATACTTCACACGCTGGTCATTGTGAGTTGAAGTGGTGGAGGTGAGGAGGGGTGCCAGGACCAGATCAGATATCCCACAGCACATGTTAGCTGTGGTCCGAAATCAAACCCGGGTCCTCTGGTTCATAGCGCAGGGCACAAACCATTACTTACCCGACCCCCATTACCTGCACCCCCCCCCCACCCACCCACCCCCCTCTGCGTCAAGTCAATAATGACTGCACGATGAATAGACCGGCCCCTGCCATGGGAATGTGGAAATTACTTCACTGGTGCAGCACCACCAATGGACGTTAGTGCCGCCCATATTTCTCCTTTCAACGGCCACCCACCGCACCCTTTAAAGTATTGTTTTGACAGGTTTTTGTTTTTACCAAAGTACACGATATATACACGCAACGCGAATCATTTATTCCAGTTAAATTAATTCAACACGCACTTCTCTGTCCCCAAATAGTGCGGGTTTAGTTTATTCGAACAAACAAACACTTCCAAACGCTACCCTATATCATCACAACGCCCAACGCATCACACAACGAACGAATGCCAAACAACAACAACAACGAGTCTGTTGCTGCTTTTCCCCAATCTTCAATGTTTAAAGCCACCGGCTCCACCCCCCGCCCCCCCCCCCACCTGAGCCCAACATTTGCAGAGCTAGAAAGTGCCACTGTGACTGCTGCTGCTGCTCACACGTGCGACGGTGGTGTTCAAGCAACAACAATATAAAATAGAACTATGTATATAAGCAGCACCCCGGGGGGAGGGGACAAGCCAGCCAACAGCAGCCGTAGCTGCAGCAGCTGCCTCTGGCTGTGTGTCACGCAATATCTCTGCGACGTTTTTGTGTGTGCGCGGGTCGCAGTTTTGGGTGGCCCACCACTCCTCCCCCCCCGTGGCCACGCGTCAATATTTGGTCGGCGTAGATGCGCAGAATTTAGCAAGAAGGACGAGTGGGGGGCGGCGGTAGCTGGGAGCCGCTCGGATGCAGCAGTGCGGGGGGGGAGGGCACGTGCTTGCTGCTGCTGTTGTATGTTAGCAGCAGCTGCTGCTGCATGTGAGCTGCTGCTGTTGTATGTGAGCAGCTGCTGTTGCTGTATGTGAACTGCTGCTGCTGTATGTGAGCTGCTGTTGCTGTATGTGAGCTGCTGTTGCTGTATGTGAGCTGCTGCTGCTGTATGTGAGCTGCTGCTGCTGCTGCTGCTGTATGTGAGCTGCTGCTGCTGTATGTGAGCTGCTGCTGCTGCTGTTGTATGTGAGCTGCTGCTGTTGTTGTATGTGAGCTGCTGCTGCTGCTGCTGCTGTTGTATGTGAGCTGCTGCTGCTGTTGTATGTGAGCTGCTGCTGTTGTTGTATGTGAGCTGCTGCTGCTGCTGCTGTTGTATGTGAGCTGCTGCTGCTGCTGCTGTTGTATGTGAGCAGCTGCTGCTGTTGTATGTGAGCTGCTGCTGCTGTATGTGAGCAGCTGCTGCTGCTGTATGTGAGCAGCTGCTGCTGTATGTGAGCTGCTGCTGCTGTATGCGAGCTGCTGCTAACAATACACAACCGCCCTGCCGGCAGGAAGAAAAAACATTCTGCTTAGTTGCTCGTTCTAAACAGAAGCATTTATTCTGTGTTTGCCGCCGGGGGCGAGTGTTCAATGCGCGTGCATCTGGCACGCGCGCGCACCAAAAAACCCTCACTTAGCCTGACTTACGGGACGGAACAGCAAATTTGATAATAATCATAAATGTCCTTCATCCAGAGGAGGGTCACTGAGGTGCAGGACTCTCTTATTTTTTAGTTTTTGGTACGTTTCTGCATTGGGATGTTTGTTCAACAAAAACCAATGTCATTCCAAGAGTGTTCAGCTTTTGGGTGGGGGGGGGGGTAGTTCCTGGATAAAAGCCGTGCGTGTGTGGAGAGAAAGCACTCTAAGCTCCGCACAGATAGATTCGAGATTCAATTGGTGACCAACCATCTCTTGGCTTCCACGCAGCCGACTTGCCAATAACCTCGGGCAGTCTCCCAGCCGAGTACCAATCAGGCTCAAGCCTACTTGGCTTCCGAGATGTGACAAGATTGAGCACGCTGAGGGTGAGTTGCTTGTAGGCAGGCCACGTTGATTAGCACCGACACGCAGTGGTCTTTATTGCAAGGCCCGCGGGCCACTGGGGGCCACTGGGGGCCACTGGGGGCCACTGGGGGCCTTAAGTGCGGCCCCCTGACTTGCAACCCACGGCCAATGCACAACATGTGCAAGCCCCTCCCCCCGCCCCATCATCATCATCAGCATCGTGCTGTTGTCAAACCCTCAATGGTTTCAAATGTGTGGAGGCCCTCTCACTGATGATGTCTTATCGGCGAAAGTGAGACTGAGTGAAGAACACTGGCCTATACAGAACAAGGCAAACAATGCCTTGTTCTGTATAGGAATCACAAGAGGTTAGTTTAAGGTGGTCAGCAGAAGTTCGGATATGATGTGCCACTCGTGTTGTCAACTTCAGTCTAAACTATTTGAGTCTAAAACGTGCGACCACCTTCCATCAAACAACCAGCTAAAAGTGCAACCAGTGTGGTAAGGAGATATTGCCATTCACACATCAGTCTAAACAAAAGACAAAGATCCCCTGTACAGCCTTAAAATACTTTTGGGGAAAGTACTGTTAGGGAACAACTATTAAGGCCGGAATGGTACACAAAGGGGTGGGTGGCCAGTACTACACCCGACCGTCTTTGTCTCCCCAGTGGCGATGTTTACACACTGCACCAGGTACTCATTTCAGGCTGAGTCGACCTAGGGGAGGCCCATGGCCAGTTCAGATATTCGTCACTGGTGTTGGCCATGAGCGGGTTCGTAGAGCAGCATAGCGCTAACCGCTGCACCACCGCTCCTCCGCCATCCGACGTTGCTGAAGGACGACTGCCTCCAACTCCCCAACAGCGTCCTTCACGAACCTCCTCCACACCGCCACCACCTTTGTGGCCGGATGTTTGGGAGATATGAAGGACATGTTACTCGCACATTGCCCCAGCGATAGGACTCTTTTGCAGTGAGCCAAAATAACATTTCACTTTCAATGAACCCCTTTGACTGCCAAGTGAGACGTCGTCCAGAGTTCCATCTGTACTGACTGGGTATGTGAAATGGTACTTCTTAACTGGAAGTCTTACATAATTAAGCTTCCATGTGATTGTTTGCAGTGTTCGCGTAATTAATATTTCCCAACTAAAACGTAAAAAGCTATGTTTTGATGAAAATACATTCAACATTAGCAGAAATGTTTCGTATTTTTTTCAGTGTTTAAAAAAAGAAATGTGCTGGATTGGAAAAAAAATAATGTCTCAATGCAACTGCAACATCAACTAATAACTCTTTCTTATGATGCTATATTCTCTCCACAAAGGCAAAATATAATCGGCATCAACATCATCATCCCGTTGTAAAGAATTTGTTTCACGGTAGGATACAAATAAAACAAATACATTTAATTAGTTATTTACATGCAACCAATTTGGCAAAGGTAATAAATGTGTATTGTAGTATTAATATACGACACATTACACCACAATTTGTTTAAATGTGGACCGTTTGGCATTTCGATCAGAACTAATGTATTTGCACACCGTGGCTATTGAAAATTACGTCACGATGTATCAGTGGCTGCAACGTACGTTGCTAATGCCCTTCCAAATCTGTCAGCGATCACATGGTTTTTATCATTGTTTTTTTAATATATATAATTTCCCCGTGATAATCTCAATGAGCATGAAGAATTTTTTCCAAGAGGGTTCTGTCGTGGGATGTTTGCCCGGTAAAATGTAAGCAGCATCTTCTGTGTTGGAGGAAACTGGAGAATCCAGAGAAAAACCAGGCATGCTGGGAAATAAAACCACGTGCCACACTTCAAGTCCACGGGCACGTTACTCTTCATCATCCAATACAATTTTCCAAAAGCAATTCACCTGTATGTTATATTTATTCATATTTAATTACTTGCTCACCTTATTTTTTCTCTATTTCGCAATCTTATCGTTTGCTGTTGTAACTTGCTGTCCCACCCGCACTGGGTATCTGTGCAAAAAGAACGTCATAGCTCATCGGATTCCTCCAGTCAAAATAAACATTCTGATTCTGATCACTTTGACCCAGTCCATTTTCAATAATTTCCGTAGATATACGCACTGCTTCTTCCAGCGATTACTATTTGAACTCCAAACTACTTAGATTTTACCAGGTAAGGCCCACTCAGCTATGTAGCTCTTTGATTCAAAAGCGACTTGGCCACAAATGATAGCTCAACGACGTGGTTTATTATGTGGACATGTACAGAAGCCAAATACTCTAAACGCGTGTTGATTATAAATGTGGAGGGGAAAACCGGAGGAGCCCGTGAAAAGTCCACGAGACCACAGGGAGAGAGAGACATGCAAACTCCAAATATACAGGCGTCAGTCGAGACCGAACCCACAACCTCCTGTATACCAGGCGAGGAAGTTAACATCTCGCCACCGTGAAGCTGTGTCCCTCCAACAATGATTTATGTTTGGTGAGCGAACTCACTGTACGCGACTTTCGCTTTGCTCACGTTGCTCACATTCTGCTTGTGGATGTTATTTATTCTAAACATGTAAATCCATTTGCGTGCGATCCTCGAAAATGCGATGATAACATCATGGACTCTGCGTCTTTTAGACAAAACCTTTTGGGGTGGTGGTGGTGGGGTGGGGGTGGCTGTGTTCCTGTAGGATGTTGATGCCACGATGCTTCGCTGCGGAAATTCCAAATGTAAATTTCTTCATTCCATGAGAACATGCCACCCACAGCACAAATAGAGGGGCTGGGGTGAGGGTGGGGGTGGGGTGAGGGTGGGGGTGGGGTGAGAGTGGGTGGGAGGGAATTGCATAAGTGTGGATGAATGCAAATTGTTAACTGCCTCGAGATGTTAACTATCTCGCCTGGTATACAAGTGGCCGTGGCTTAGATCCCGACCCTGACGCCTGGAGTGTATTTGGAGTTTGTATGTTTTCCCCGTGGTCGCGTGGATTTTTCTCCGGGTGCTCCGGTTTTTCCCTGCACACTTAGAATCCACGTGCGTTCAGAGCGTTTGGCTGCAATAAATGTCCCACGTGACAAGCCACTTCGTTGAGCTCTCATTTGTGGCCAGGTCGCTTCTATATATATATGAAGCTATATAGCTCAGTGGGCTTTACCTGGTATCATAAAAAATAGTTATAGTTTTTTTACATTTCATTATTTGTCCTTCTCGAGGTCACTGCGTCCCCTTTTTCCCGCCTTGCCGCCGCGTCACCCACCGAGAATTCGCGTCGCCTTTCAGCCTCTAATCCCCCCTGTAGCAAGTGGCATTCGTGCCAACAAACGACGATTGTCGACACCGCCGAGGGGACTTCACACAGCTCCCCCGCCGACTCCCCCCTCCGTCACCACCCAAATTGCCACTCGAACAATCGGACGCAAAATCACCGTCAAAATCACCGCCAAAATCACCGTCAAAATCACCGTCAAAATCACCGTCAAAATCACCGTCAAAATCACCGCCAAAATCACCGTCAAAATCACCGCCAAAATCATCGTCAAAATCACCGCCAAAATCACCGTCAAAATCACCGTCAAAATCACCGTCAACCGGCGTGTGTCGATGCACCAAGACAGCGGATACAATTGGTTGTTATGCGCTCAAGAGATGCGTGCCTCGACCGATGAATTCACTTCTTTGGAATGTATGCTAATTGCGCGGCATTGAAATGCTAATATTACATTTAGGCTAATGGTGTTGGGGTGGGGTGGGGTGGAAACTGCTCAAATCAGAATGATTTTTTTTTTGTTCATGGGAAACTATGCAAACGAGACGACGTAATTGAAGAATGTCACGAGCTATTCGCTTGAATCGCTGCACCGCTTGTTCGCTTCTGATTCTGATATCGTGCTAGTAGCTGCGTAGGCCTTACTCGGTGTGAACGTAACTCGCTCTCGTTACTAATGGCGAGGATATTACGCGTTGCATTTGGCTACAGATACGTTAACGGTAACAGCCGGCATTGTGCTCTATAAAGGTCAGGCCAAACACGTGATAGGGGTAGTGCTGGTGTCTCCGAGTTGGTGGTGGATATTCCACATTCCTATGCCAGGAGGAGTTATCTGAATAAGGTAACCACTTTGAATGTCTCAACATAGTGCTGCTCAATGCATTGGTCCCATGTGGATGAGAATATACATTTTAAAGCATCCTCTAAATTCAAAACTCATTGCTTAATATGTTGTCCTTCCCCCGAACCTCCGATTAGCACGGTTGGCTACGTAGGGTGCGAAAGAAGCTCAACATACATCCATAAATAGGTGGGAATTCCGGTTAAAGTATTTGTGAAATTGCTCTCCAGAAATTCTGCACCAAGCCGAGATACGTCTCTTTTTTAATCTGAATACGGATGAAGTTATTGTTACGATCGCATTGTTCTCGCATCATAAATCAGCTGCGCTAAGCCCTCTCACATTCAATGTGGTTCATGGTCCCTGAGCGCAGCCTCTTGTAGCGGTCCCTTAATTGTCGCATTGAGGAGGTTTACCTCTTGAGGATGCCCAGCCGCAGTGAGAGAAAGGAATTCTCTTCCAACTTTTTTTTTTCACTCAGCGTCCATTTAACTGCACCGTTCGTACACGTCAACACACGAGACACGGCCCTTCAAATCGGACCTCATAGACTCTTGTGGCAAGGGCTATGTTACTCGAGAACCGATTTCAGCCGTCATGGCACGCGAGGGTGTGGGTTTAGCGAACGACTCCTTCCACCGTTGTCTACACACTGCACTTGGTACGAATATGTAGCCGCTTTGACCTAACGGGGCCTACAGCGTGTTAAGGTACCGAGTGCCACTGTTTTCCATGGCCAATATTCAATCCAAGCTCGCCACAATCATAGCACTGTGTGTGCTAATAACAGCTGCCTACACACACACACAAGCATACGTGCGCAGACATCATGCTCATGGTAAAATGTATTTGACTTGAGTGTAAACCGAAATTAAAACACACAAAAAAGTACTATTATCTTATAGGGACTATATTGCTCGGCCGTACAATGAGTTTGCAGCACTGTTAATGGGAAATAAATACTTAAAAGTTGCTTCCAGGAGTTCCGTAAACACGATAATGCGCCAGTTCTCTTACTGCTGCATCACGGCCATCATTATTCGACAGTGCAGATGGCTAAGGGTGCTGCGACAGAGTGCCGTGCCATTGACTTTAAAGTTGTATTTCTTCTTATTAATGCATCTAAAACTCAGCGGGTAGGGGTGATGGGCACGTGCCTAAAATCTAAGAGCGATTGACTTGTTTTGGGCGGCGGGAGGGTGGGGGATTGCATCATCCTGTAAGTTAATGTTCACGCGCACGTACGCACGGGCGCTCGCATGCACGGACGCGTGGACCCACAGACCTACGCACGGACGCACGCATGGACCCACAGACCCACGCATGCACGTACGCATGAACCTACGCATGGACCTATGCGCGGACGCACGCATGGACCCACAGACCCACGCTCGCACGCACGTACGCATGGACCCACACACGGACTCACGCACGCACGCACGCATGGACCCACGGACCTACACACGGACGCATTGACCCACGGACCCAGGGACCTACGCACGAACGCACGGACGCATTGACCCACGGACCCCCAGACCTACACACGGACGCATTGACCCACGGACCCACGCACGAACGCACGGACGGACCCCACGGACGCCCACCCGTCCGCCCGCCCGCCGGCCCGCCCGCCCGCCACGACCGACGAGCCAACGATCACAGCGTGCAGCACGAAGCGATGCGATGCGCGATACGACACGCAGCAGTCGTCGTGAGAGGAGCGGCCAAAGGGGGGGGGGGGCGGCGCGGCTGAGACGCGGCGCACCGGGGACCGACGCGTTACGCTGCTGTTACATCACATTCAGCTTTTCATGGCAGCGTCGGCTGGGGTGGCAACCACCCATGCGCCCCATTCTACGTCAAAGCGATGCCAGTTGTAAAAGCCAATTCCCACACAAAGACGCGCGTCCGTTCAAAGGGCCTCACTCTTCTTCGGCCCGTGTTGCCTTCCCCAAAAGACCTGCTCATAGTCGACGCATTCATAATGCCCTGTGCTGGGTTTTTATTACGTTTCAAAATGCAAGAATAAATAATAATTATTCAAGTGTAGAACTCTCTCGCTGTGCAATGGCACTCCAATAAATTAAGCTATTGCAACGTTTGGTTGGAGTGCCGTTCCCGACAAATGTTTTTTAATTTCTCAACTGCAACAGTCCGGCTAGAATAACACACGCACAGGTTGACGTTGATGCTTTACAACGAGTTGGCGTGTTAGGATGGAGGATAGTCAGTGGGGAAGAAAAAAAAGCGAAGTTATTTTACGAAACATTTCCAATCAAAGGCTGAAGTCGGGTGCACATCTCTGGCAGCTCGAGACGCGATTTGGCTACGTCCCACCGCAATCAGATGGTTAGAGTACTCTGATCAGAAGGTTGTGAGTTAAAATCCTGGTCAGAACGAAGTCCATCATCTCTGCAAGGACAATACATTAAGTACCACTGAGTGGGAAATCGACAATAAACAATCCATAGACTGGCTCCCGCCATAGGAATGTGGAATATATGCCACTGGCACAGGGCCACCAATGTTTGCGAGTTCAACCCCAATACTGACTGGAGTAGAAAGAGACTTTGATTTACATTTAAACGTTTTACGAGCTTATTATTACATATCAATGCCACGTGGGTTTTTTTTTTACCCGAGAAAGCCTCGCTGAATCTCAAGATGCATATTCAAGAAAGTCCCGCATTTCAATGCTTGACCAATAAATAACATTAATGAGTGTTTGGCATGTGGGAGACGAAAGATGCTGGAGAAAGCCCAAGCATACAAGGGGGGGAGGGGGGGGTTACACTCTACACTGCCTACCATCTCACAGACCCAAGCTTATAATAACTGGCATGCCCTTGTGGTGACCCATATCAATACTGTCGAATCTAGATTTGTTAAAACCTCTTGTTGCAGCAGCCCTTTTGCCCACTTCAGCAATTGTTTCTTGCTGTGGTTGTCCCATCTGATGACGGACGCTTGTGTTGCGCCCGAAACGTCGCGATTTAATTTATTTTCTTTCATACCTACGTGACTTTACCGAAAGAACCAAAGAGTAATACTGTCGAGTTTCAACGTTGTTATCGGCGTGATTTTTTTCCCTCTCTGCTATGAAGAACGTTCATCGTCCAACCCAGAAAAAAACCACAGTATGCTGAGAACAACAAACACAAAAGTATTTTCAGAATTAACTTTTCAAACACTTCCCAAAGAGTATTATATATGCGAGTATCTGCTACCTCAGTCTGGGTTATCATCTACATGGCGATTATAGTTGTGTGGCTGACGTAACGCAAATAATCGGATGAATGAATGAATGTCAAGGCAAGGTCAGACGAAGAGGGCAATGGAGCGGCCTATGGGTCTCGATCTGCTGCCTCAAAGTGCTGTGAGCTCACTGGTCGATGACCTGCCTCTCGGCCCTTCCCACTGACGGCGGGAGGATACCAAAAAAAAAAGAGTGTTGGTCTTTTAACAAGTGTGCACAAAAGCGCCCGTGACATTATTTGTGGGAGTAGGCTGTTATTGTGCCAATGTCTTGGCCAAATTTGTCCATACAATTCAAACACAATCACTGCATTTGTCCTGCAGCAGAGGACACAGTGACTCTTTGAAAATGACCTTTATCTGTATGGGCCGGCTGCGTACAAATGTAAAAAAAATGAAGATCATATAAATGCACGGGGTTTTACAGAGGGGTGAAGAACACAATACGCCTTGCGCACGGACGTCAACGAGGTAAAACAACATGCAAGTTCACTTCAAATTAACCTCCAAACGTTTCTTTTTCTTTCTATATTTGAAG
>JAAXLI020003261.1:0-11186 GCA_014621495.2 Entosphenus tridentatus | reverse complement strand
GAAACAAACTTGGTCGCACACAAACGTGCGACTCCTACCGGACCGTCCTTCATCGCTCAAATCATGCATCGTGGTAGATGCAGAAGAACCACTGCGAAGTGGAGCGGCGACGCAGTGGTTAACGAATCCCGGGCCACGGCTTTAACGTCTGCAGCAAGGGGCTATCTGAAGAGGTCCTTGGGCACTCATTTCACCAAGCTGCACTGACCAGCGTGGTACGGTCCGGTCAAACACCCCCCACCCCCACCTTGACTGAAAGGCGAGGGGAGGAGGCCTTCATCCAGCAGTGGACAGAGTTGCTGTGCTTTGCAACCCATTGCCGGTGGCACACACGCTCTGAGCAGCAGCATCGACGACGGAGCAGAATCATGCGTCTGGTTATCGCTTGATGTGTCCTTAATTCAATCACCTGAGGTCTCATTACGATGAATTCTAATTCAACTGTCCAAGGTGCACGTGGTCGATCAACGCACAGTTGTTTAGTGACGTTGGGTGCACAGTTGTGATTTGTTCACAATGCACGTAGATTTTTTTTTGCGGCCTGGCTCAAAATGAACACGTGGATGAAGGCTCCCAATGTGTTGCGTCGTTCAGGCATGGGAACGTCCCGAAATCGTTAAACCCCATTAACAAACAGAGCGTAAGACTGGCACAGTGACAACTGCTTCCCGACCTACGACCCCGTGTCATTCGATAAGATGACGACACGAACAACCCCGATTGAAATTGCCACCATTTGCCGAGCAATTTGATTTTACCCCTTAAGTAGTGGCTTAGCGTGGCTGGCAATGGGGCCCTGGTGCAAAGGATGAAAGGGGACCCCTCCCTGTCATAAACAAACCAACACTCATTGCTTGCAAAGGAATGGAGCAAACATCCCAATCTAAGGCCGTCTTTGAAATACTTCTGTATGAAGAAAAAAATACAATATCTTAAATTCATGCTAACGATAACAGCAGGGTTCACAGATAACGCGACATCGTAGTGATTGGTTGCTCCTGTGTGGTGGAGCTTTTCAATCAAACCGGGGATTAACGGAAAGGCCCTAAGCCCCTTTTAACGATGATTGTGCTATTGAAATATTTCCACTTCAGCGGATCGTTCGCAACACTGGGCAGGCTGCGGAGACGGAAGGTTTTGCGCATCACGTTATTATTGGTGAGTCTGTGGCCGACGCGTTAGGGCAGCGGTTCTTAACATTTACTGCAGCCCTGCTCCCCTTTGGTTCTTCATCTTAAAACAATATAATGTTCATAAATACATAGGCTTGATGAAACAAAGGAGTTGTACTTACGTGCCTGTGCTTAATTTATTTTTCGATTATTTACCTTCTATAAAAAACCGGGCATGTCTCGAACGCCCAGGGGGTCCGTGTACCCCAGATTAAGAACCACTGCGTTAGGGTGTTGCATGTTTAGTGTGCGTGGGGGTGATGGTGTGATGGGGTGATGGGCGAGCGTGTCGTGGGTGATTGAAAAAGGCCGGGTGGTGGGTGAGGGTCTGAATGTTGTGCGCGATGATGAGTGAGTGGGCACGGAGTGTGTGGTGACTGACGGTGGATGCACTGCGAGGCGATGGTGTGTGGAGAGCAGGGTGAGTGTAGCAGAGCTACCCTGTAAATCGAGCTGCTGTGAACCAGTTTCCACCACGTTCACGGTTCGATTTCGAGTGCAGTCGCCGGGTTAATTCTAAGGGAATGACCAAACCACTGCTTCTAAAGAGAACGTGATATATGAGGTGACATTCACGAGAACAGAAAGGCATGTACTTTAAATATAAAATCACCGAGAGCCACGATGTAAAAACAAGACAAAACCCAGTTCGTATTTGTGTACGTATACTGTACACCCCATTTGTGAATCTACTGTCAGATAAAATAACTGTCTCGTATCGTGTTGTTCATGGAGGATATTTGACCATACTTCTCCACGCTGGTCAGTGCGGTGGGGGCGCAGATACGCTGGGACATATAAGTGCTGTACAATGATTAATTTTTCTGCGCACTGCCCCCCTTGCCGACAGCATAGCCCCCCACAGCGGACTACGGACACCAGCCCCCCCCCCCCCCCCGGGGGGGGGGGGGTCCGTGAGGATGTGGGTGGGGGTGGGGGTGATTTGTTGTTTCGCGGAGCCCCCCCCCCCCCCCCCCCCCCGTGTAATTTACTCAACGCCTGCGTCGCGCGACTCCCCTGCTGAGCACGGCAGTAAATCTCCGCGCGCTCGCTGTCCCGCTGGTTACATAAACGCAATTGGATTAAATTTGTACTGGGTGGTGGGGGGGGGGATCGGGAGTGGGGCTCTCAGAGGTCCCGTGCCATAAGGGGGCGGTTGGCAGTGTTTGCTGCTTCGCCAAGAGTGAGTTGCGAGGTGAGGGGGGGTGGTGAGCGAGTGCGTACGTGCGTGTGGTGAGCGTTGTATTGGTTTCCTCTAGTCGCGTGCGTTGCGTGTGGGATGTGGCGTGTGTGTGTGTGTGCGCGCGTGTGTGCGGTGAGGCTTCGTCTCGTAATTCGTGGTGAGGGTGTTGCTCTAGGATGCGCCGAGTGGTGAGGCTGTTGTTCTAAGTTGTGCCGGGGTGGTGAGGGTAATCTAGGAATTGGAGCAATTGTATGATTCTCGGATTTCGAAATTCGTGCCGTGTGTTGTCAGGGTGTTGGATATGTGGTGAGTGTTGGCTTTTTGTTTCCATCGGATGGGTGGTGTGGCGGGGTGAGTAGAGAGGGGGGGGGGTGAGCCGTGTGCGATTGCGCAATGAATGATGTCCACGAGGGTGGTGAGTGCGGGGGCACCAAGGTGAGCTGCCTCTCCCGGAGGGGGTTGGGGGGGGTGCGCTCACTCTGGCTGGCTGGGCTAGGTGAGTGTCGGCGCGGGGGGCCACGGGGCTCATGGGGTGCGGGGCTTGCTTGAAGAGAGCATCGCGCTCATCATCACCCCCCCCCACCGCGCTCCAGCTTCCACGAACGATCGCATCCCCTCCATCACTCGACCCGGAGGGAGCCAAGGGCGAGCGAGGGGGGCTTCGCGTGTTTTCTCCCTCCTCCTGCTCCTCTTCCGGCTCACGCAGCGCACGATAATCCCGTCGACTGGACGTTATTCATATTATTCCAACACAATTCTGCCACCGACATTCACATTCGGCGTCGCGTGCTGCCCACCCGCAGGTCGCCGTCGTCTCGCCGCAATCAGCGCGGGCGCTGCATCCTCTATCCCGCCTCCGTGTCCTCCTCCTCCTCATCCCCGTTCTCTTCCTCCTCGGATTCGTGGCCGCTGCGTCCGCCGAGCGTGGGTGAGGATGACGGCGCTGGTGCGAATGGCAGCAGCGATGCTTTGCTTGCTCGGCTGCACGTTCGATGGTGAGTGACAGCACAACGGAGCACCGGAACGTTTTGATTCGTTCCCCGACGGCAAAGGTTGTTTTTTTTTGTTTTAGGTTTTCTTACATCGTTCCTCGTGCCGTTCTTCGCGGCGTTCGGGCCCCGGCTGTGTTGTCTGCTCTCAGCTCGCTCTCTCAGTCTTCCACCCCCGTGGCCTCTGTGCATCGCACTCTCGTGGCCCGGTTACTGCTATTTGCATTGGGGGGGGGGGGCTGTTAGCTAAGGTGATCGATGTCGAAAAAAATGTAACCTCGTTCACAAATATCGTAACGAGGGGCGCTGCGAAGCGTGGCTTGCGAGCGTCGCTGTGTTTGTGTCTTTGTGATGGCGTGCGCGATTCGTGGAGCGATGTCCGAAGCTGTTTCGGACGGATCCGCTTCGAATCGTCTCCGTGCATAACGCGCAATGAAACCCGTGTCAATGCATGGTACGCGTGGGGGCGGTGGTGGAAGAGGGGGTGGCATGTTTAGCTTGGAAATAATCGTATCGGTGGGGGGGGGGGGTACGGAAGGTGGGCAGGTGGAGAGCAGTCGAAGGCTGGTGCTCGCTGAGCCGTCCTCCGCATGAAGGTTTCTCGCGGAATGTTTACGAAATGACAGTCGATGCTCGTGACGCGCGCACTTACGTAACTGTTACGAGAGGCGACGAGAGAGAGAGAGTTAACGACTGGCTTTCGTGTGGGGGCCGTGCGTGCACGCCACGCGGCGGCAATCGCTGTGGCATCGTGTGCACGCGACCGCACGCGAATGAATGAATAAGGCGTGAATTGTGATTGTGGGCATTGCAGTAGGCCTTGCAGAATACGCAGTTAGGTCATTTGTCTCTTTACAACAAAAATACCTGGTGAGATGAGAATCCATGGTTTGCTTTCAACTCTCGCCTGCAACCCGGAAATTGTATTTCTACTCACAGACACACAACATCCAGTATCTCTCTCTGTCTCTGTGACGGTGGCAGTCAGTCACAGGCCTATTGAGGTCAACCAGCTACCCAGGAAATAAGCAATGGGGAAATTAATGCCCTGGATGAAATCAAGGGGACAGTATTTTTCAAGGTAGACATGAGTCACGACACCAGTTCAGTTTAAAAACAAAAGGAAATTTAGGGTTAAACAACAGCGACTACAGACTTAGAACTGTGAAGGAACACAATACAGTTACGATGGCGGCACAGTGGTTATGTTACTGTCCTATTCAGTGTGAAAGTTGCCACCTGAGTTTGATTTCCGGCCACAGTTAACACCGGCGGCGAGTAATGTCTGAACCATGTCCTGGTTTCCGGCCATCACAACATCAACAACGGAAGTAATAAAATAATACAAATAATAAAACATATCTAAAATAATTCTCACGTTTCGGCCACAATCAGACGCTGTCGCCTCGACAGACCTGGTTTCACCTGAGGACGGCTGCTTGCGTTGTGGCCGAAACGTCGTGAGAATTATTTTATTATGTTTTATTATTTTTATTATTTTATTACTTCCCTTCTACGTGACTTTACCGAAAGAACCAAGAAGATGAATTCCTGCAGTCACGAAAGCTTTAAATCGAAATCAACAACGGACTGCCGCCATTCGCCACCAACAGAGTGACGGTGACGTCACGACGGCGCTTGTGACATCACACACACGCCAGCGTGATGAAGCATGGGTCAAGTAACCCGCAACGGCACGTGGGAGGTCTTCGGTTCAGCGGTGGATGGACACAGAGCTGCAACATTATTGTGTTCTATAAAGCCTGCAATGGGAACTTATGTCGGTGAGATGCATTGCATGCTTTGTGTGCGCTGGTGCAGGGTGCTGGGCATCAGAAGCCGCGAGTCGTCTGTACAAGACTCTGTTCGCGAGCTACAACCCCTACATCCGACCCGTGTTCAACGTGTCCGATCCGGTCATCGTGAGATTTGAGGTGTCCATGTCACAGCTGGTCAAGCTGGTGAGTACTCACAGCTGATCATGTCCACTTATTCAGTTTGTTTTTGTACAATTTCATGGCACTTGACGTGCTGTGCGTCGACGAGGAGGGAATATGCATGAGAGGACGTCCATAGAAGAGGTGGAGCAGTGAAATAGTCTCGCGTGCAGGTGCTCGATAGAGTGTGAGGTTGCAGGCCCACGAGAGATGGTGATAGGTGAGGGAGGTCTTTCACCCAACAGTGAGGCCTTATTCAATGCACTGCTGGATGAAGGCCACCATTTGCTCTTCGAATTTCACCACATTTGTTAGTGCTGGTTGGTGATCAGCGTGGGGGGGGGGGGGGCGCAGGACTGGTTCAGATATTAGTCGCAAATTCACATCACCAAGTTCATAAAGCAATGCACGCGTCACCACTCCAATCCAACATTCCACATACTTATTTTCATCTCATCTCTAAAGTACACAATCAACTGGCCGAGGATTCATGTCACGTTTCGTTGTTGTACGTGCAACGTCTGAACATTCGAGTGTGCCTGTTCCCTTTACAGGATGAAGTGAATCAAATAATGGCGACAAACCTCTGGCTTAAACACGTAAGTCTCTTTCCGCAGTGTGCGTCATATATTTGTACGGACAATACATTTTCAAAGTGAAATTAAAATCATGATAATGGTTACTCCCGCCAACCTGATGTTGGAATATTCCCAGGAAACGTGGACATTTGGGCCAACGTTGGGCCAACGGTGGTTCAACTGCTCCAACTAAATGTGAACATTGGCCTAACCTTGCAACATTAATTGGGTTGTACTTTCGATGGGCCAATTCACTGTTCACGCGGTTTAACACATTGATGTCGCCATATTTACAAAGTCGCGTACGTTCTAAAACGTTGTTCACGCGCGCACACTGCCTGTTTAAAAATGGTAAGTTAATTAATATCTGCAGTTGTTAAAACCGAAAAAATTAAGAAGAGAGTGTCACAGCCGCATAGATGCTAACCCTGGCGCTGAAATATTTATTTCTCGAAACGTTTCGACCACCCATCGAAAGAAAGCAATTATTTCCACGACTTGCGTTGTTCCGCACGGACGGCTTTGAAATTGGTATCTTGCAAACGATGTCTGCAAATGTAATCGAGACGCTAGTAACCACGGTCTCCATCGGACTGTGCACTTCTACGGTGCGTCATTGTGCTTCATTTATCTCTGTTCGTTGCAGACTTGGAATGACTACAAGTTCCAGTGGAACCCCGGTCAATTCGAAGGCATGGAGTACATCCGAGTGCCGTCGGACAAGATCTGGAAGCCAGACATCGTTTTGTACAACAAGTAAGGCCTCTGTTAATCGTGTTGACGTGATACCCAAATGTCGCCATAAAGCAGGGAATTGTTGATTTATTGGCTTGCCTGGCAGACACTGCATCACGTCAATGCGTGGCGATCGATGCAATTCATGTCACCGGAAGAGAACCCGCTGAGGTTCGTAATACATTTTTTTCAAGTTTTCTTGTGGCAAAAATGGGTTATCTTCAAGTCAATGTCTTGCAAATAAATTCAATTGCATGTCTTGCCAAAAACATATGAAAGATATACATAAAATGTAAACGTCCAGCGTCATTCTAACCCATATAATCTAAGTATTATTTTGCCATGTTTTCTTTGTTTGTTTTCAATAACCCTCCTCGAAAGCGCGGACGGAGACTTCCAAGTGGAAGGCAAGACCAAAGCTCTGCTCAAGTACGACGGCACTGTGATGTGGATGCCGCCGGCGATTTTCAAAAGTTCGTGCAAGATCGACGTCACTTACTTCCCCTTCGACTACCAGAACTGCACCATGAAGTTCGGCTCTTGGACCTACGACAAGGCCAAGATCGACCTGGTGCTGGTCGGCACCAAGATCAACCTCAAGGACTTTTGGGAGAGCGGAGAGTGGGTCATCATCGACGTCCCAGGCTACAAGCACGACATCAAGTACAACTGCTGCGAACAGATATACCCGGACATTACCTACTCGGTGTACGTGCGGCGCCTTCCACTCTTCTACACCATCAATTTAATCATCCCCTGCCTGTTGATCTCATTCCTGACCGTCCTGGTTTTTTACCTCCCCTCCGACTGCGGGGAGAAAGTGACACTGTCCATCTCGGTGCTGCTGTCCCTCACCGTGTTCCTGCTCGTCATCACTGAGACCATCCCGTCCACGTCGCTCGTCATCCCGCTCATCGGCGAGTACCTCCTCTTCACCATGATCTTCGTGACCCTCTCCATCGTCATCACCATCTTCGTGCTCAACGTGCACTACCGCACGCCCGAGGCGCACACGATGCCCAACTGGGTGCGCCGAGTCTTCCTCGACACGCTGCCCAAGATCATGCTGCTGCAGCGACCCAAGGCCTCCGTGGGCACGGCGGCGTCGCCCGATGCGGTCGTGGCGGAGGCCGACCAGCAGCCGGCGTGCCTCTGCGCCGGCGAGCTGTCGTCGGCGGCGGCGAGCGGCAGCAGCTGCCACAGCGGCGGCATTTCGAGGGCCTCCAGCTCCGTGGACGCGCCCGTGTCGTCCGTGCGGCTGCCGAGGCTGCGCGCGGCTGACGTGATGTCGGACGAGCTGTCTAGCTCGTCCAGCACGGAGTCGCTCGACGCGCTGCTCGCCCTCTGCCTGCTCTCGCCCGAGATCCGCCAGGTGATCGACAGCGTCAGGTACATCGCCGAGAACCTGCGGACTCAAGACGAGGCCAAGGAGGTGATTGGATGCGTCCTTCAAATGTGTTTTTTTTTGTTATGGATGGAAATGTTTTTTTTGCTCGAAGTGCATCCGTATTATTGTGCGTAACTTTGCAAAAGTAAGTGCGTTGCTGTTTCTAGTTTTACTACAACCATATATATCCTCTATAGTCCTGTCTCTAGGCCTGCGTCAGTCTACCGGCAACCCACAAACAAAATATTCTGTAAATACCATGCTTTGTCAGTAACGCGGCTTGTGTGGCCATACTTCACCATTGTGGTCTGTGTGAGTTGGTGAAGGTAGGTGGCCTAGCATAGTTTCAAATATCACTCACTGCTGATGTTAATTGCGACCAGAACTCAAACTCTGTTCGCAGGGTTCACACCGCATTGTGTTAACCACTGCGCCACCACTCTCTGGCATTACCATAAATTTTGGTTATACCAGCGCCTCATGGGACAGCTGTTATTTGTTACAATGTCACATTGCTTAGAGGAGAACAGGTGCTAATATTAGAGCAGAACAAATACACGTGCCTACACAAAACAGAGATTTCACTTTTGAACCTTTGCCTCTTCCTAAAAAGAAACAAATGCAGCGCACGAAGCCATATCATCGTGCAGCCGTGATGTTGCGAGACCGATGGTGAACTCCGTCCCTCTGTATGCCGGTTCTGGCTCTCTCTCTCTGCACGTGTGTGTGTGAGCGCAGGTGTGCGACGACTGGAAGTATGTGGCCATGGTAGTGGATCGCATTTTCTTGTGGGTCTTCGTGCTGGTCTGCATCCTCGGCACGGCTGGGCTCTTCCTGCAGCCGCTCATGGCAGGGGAAGACATGTGAAGAGAACGTCGACCGTACCAAGCTTCCCCCCCCCCCCCTTTTGTTGTATTCGCCAAGCCCTCATTTAAGGCATCTGGCCAATGTGGACTAGTATGCTAATTACTCTCGAGAGGAGCTCAATTAGTGGAGTCCCTTCCGCTAGCAGTGGCAATGAGCAAGTGATTGCAGGGCTGCACCTTTACCTTTAACCATCCTTTCATCATCTCATCGGGATGGGGTGGGGGGAAGGGGGGCAGCAGGGTGTGGTTTGGGGGGAGGTCATAGGTCACCACCATGCACTTAGTGCTGTTGTAATGCCCGAGTTGAGATGGTGGGAAATAAGATATCCTGATTCACAGCGAGAACATGCACAAACGTCAAACCAGCATTGGGTCTCCACTGCTTACGTACATCATCGAGGATCCTAGCCTGGCCACGGATGCCTGCGCAGAGAAAAAGCAACAAACTCGATCAAAACATCTTGTTTATGCGTACCGCATCATCCTGTTCAATCCACATACGGGGGCTTAACGTCCACGTTGGTCGGCGTTCGGTCAGTGTCCGTCACTCGCTCGATGTGGTCTTCTTTGCCGTCCGACGTGGGATCTCAGCGTTGCGCCACTGTTCTGCTTTGTGAAGTGTGCGCCGTCTCTGTGTCCACGCCCGGCACAAAGCACCCGCCGAAGTCAGGCCTAGTCCCCCCGCCTCTGTGGTCCTGTCTCGAGGCCTGCGTCAGTCGACCAGCGACCCACAAACGAAATATTCCGCGTGAGACATTCAGCCCCGTGCGTGTGTGTGCTCGTGTCTACATGGGGGGGGGGGGGGGGGGGGGGGGGGGGGGGTTGTGTGCCGGGGGAGCAACCCCCCGAGCCGCGCTTCTTTCTCGCTCACGGCCAACACCAATGCCGAATATTTGAACCAGTCCTGGGCCACCCCTAGGTCGACTCAGCCTCAAATGAGTACCTACTGCAGTGTGGAAACATCGCCACTGAGGAGACAAATGCGGCCGGGCGTGGTGTTGGCCACCCACCCTCTTGTGTGCGTGCCGGCTTTCATAAGTGCTCTCTAACAGCGCTTCCTCCTACAGCCTGTTAAGGCTACACGGGGGATCTTTGTCTTGTGGACATAATCCGGCTGCACGTCATACCATTTGTGAGAAATTGATGCCAAACGTGGCGCGTAAATGCTCTGTCCCAGGAAGGCACGCGTAAACGAGCGCGGTGTTTATTCAATGCTTTGTTTGTGCCCCACAGATTTAGATTATCAGGGGAAAACCGAAGCGAACGGATTGCGCATGCATTATATCGCAGAGTAACAACTAACGTTATCTCTTTTCGAAGGCAGATACAATCACTCCTTGTGAAAACGTGGTTTTTAGATAAGCCTTCATTGATCACAAATGTTCATTAGCTCTGAAGAGTCAGGTGCCTCCTAATAGCCCGTTTGGTTGTGTGCTTACATGTACCGCTTTGCATTCATCAGTGGTCGGACAGCATCAATTATGAGGCCTCCGTATCAATTGTAGAGCCGTAAACACCCCACGGAGGCCACATTTATTCATGATACTTCCAAATAAATAAATAAAAAACTAAAATTACCAGGGACATGAAATCAATTACATTTTCACCTCCCTATCCAAATATCCACACTTCATTACAGCGGAGCAGTAATGGGGTTCATTGTAACCTTCGAATATAAAAAAATGACATCTTGATTCACACACACACCTATACTGTATACATATCGACCTACATATGCTTGCTTAACAATCACTCACTGGCGGAAGTCGAGCTGGGAGTTTTATAAATAAGGAGGGCAGACGCACACACGGTCACATTCAGCGTTGTGGGATGCTGTTGGCATGAATGACGCTCTATAAAATTAAAGTATTATTATTCATAGATAATACTTGTCTGTATAATATGCTTGTTATATAGCCTATGACCAAATCGTCCGGCATGTGTCCGATCCCATTAAATTTCAAAGGCTAAGCAGGTCTCAACCTGGAGAGTGCTTGTATGGGTAACCGTCATGCACACACCGGTAGGGTTCGGGGGCGACATTGGGATGGGGTGTGGGTGCGAAGGTCTAGAAGGCAGTACAAAAAAAACATCCATAGACTCCTCTACTTATGGACATTCGACTCACGAACTTTCAGAGATACGAACAAACCTGTCCGTATGTCCAGTCGCCGCTTTGGACCGAGAGTCGTAAGTTCAACCGCCGCTCAATATAGGGCGATGGTGGCATCTACATCTACAGGACATGAAGTTCCAGTGGCATTTACATCTGCAGACTATGAAGAACCAGCAGCATTTACATCTGCAGAACATGAAGAACCAGTGGCATCTACATCTAC
>JAAXLI020003257.1:0-11194 GCA_014621495.2 Entosphenus tridentatus | reverse complement strand
TGTTTTATTTGTATTATTTTATTATTTCCCTTCTACGTGACTTTACCGAAAGAACCAAGAAGATAAAAACATGATGTTTCATAGATGTCTCTCAGAGCTAGAATTTCATCGAGAATTTCTAAACCATACAATATGAAAATATTTTACGAAAAATCTAATGTTATGTTGGACAAAACCACTACATCAGGCCTCAAGCCTCATGCATGTCGATGTTTGCCTATCACCACCTTTGTTGTGCAATGCCGGCTGAAGGCTTAAGCCACGGCAGCTGAAGGACATTCGGAATGACACATTAATGAGTCGAGCTCAATGGATGAGAAGAGATGTGAGATTCGGAGCGACAATCTTTGACAAGCCAGAGGAGGAGGAAGTGGCAGAGAATTGTGTGTTTGTGTCCATAATGCCCTGGACCCAGGACTGACAACACCTGGATCGACCTTTTGCACCCTTGAAAATGCAGCGTCCGTGATCTTTTATGACAGTCCCGGAGCCAAGGAACCTCCGTGGCAAATTAGAACTTGCTTCAATTTTCTGTGCCTGACAGATGACAAAATGGTAGTGTTTCTATTTCGGCTTTGTTTGGGTGTCAAGATAAAAAAATACATCAAGGAAGTCAACAGTACTAATACCCAACATAATGTTGACGCTATACCCCAGCACAATATATATCCAAACAAATTGGCACTTACACCAAATGTTTTTGGTCTGAAAGAGTATAATACAACTGTATATCTATACATCAGGCATCCAATTATACGTGATCCAGTAATCTGTGAATTACAGTATTCACTCGTTATATCTTTTAAATGAATGACCTTCAATAAATACATAAGCTATTAAATACATGAACATTATCATAACACGTATCTTTATCTCATAACCATCACTGTATCTCATCATATTCTTGGTTCTTTCGGTAACGTTATTTTTTCCCTTCTACGTGACTTTACCGAAAGAACCAAGAATATGAATCCCTGTCGTCACGAAAGCTTTAAATCGAAATTTAAATCTCATCACTTTATATATCATCACTTTTTTCTCTCTCTCTCGATGCGGTAGTCGTGGAGAGTTCCAGATGCGATTGGCCAATAGCCGAAATCACGGCTAGCAAGTTCGTGAATAACGAGGGAATACTTTGCCGGCAGTTTGGCGGTTTGCGACTGCTCCCGTAATCCGAGGCACTCCGCGTTGGTTTGAAAACGGTTTGCGGACCGCCTAATCGCTGCACCGTAGAGGTGACCAGTGCGAAAGCGAAGCTGTAGGAGCGGAGCTGCAGGGAAATGTGAAAGTAAGATTTTTATTTGCATTTTTCTGTTCGTTTTTCATCCGTACAGACTACCTGTACTGATGTGGACTGTTGAGTGACACAGGATACAGTAATTTTACGGGAGCAGTTACACCTGATGACGGAGGCTTGTGTTGCTTCCGAAACGTCGTGATTTAATTTAGTTATTTTCATTTATTATTATTTCATTTTATTTTTTTTACCTACGTGACTTTACCGACAAAACCTAAGAGTATGAATCCTTGCATTCACGAAAGCTTAAAATCTAGAATTGACACAGGATATTTGTATAATTTAGTTTTATCTATACTTGGTATCCAATTATGTAACAAAAATAAATGTATATTATAACATAGCACCATTTTGGCCTCGGGAAAAAATCGTAACCTTGTAATCCAGGATTTTATAGCAGATTAATTTAGCTGATAGTTACGTGTGGATTCATGGAATCACATGGCTAATTCCTCCCATCATCCAGGGCATATATCATGTCGGCAGAAACATTACATCGGGGATTATAAGTCTAATCTCCACGGTGTGCCACGAATTGCAAGGTTCCTGCAATATACTGCATGTCCCCCCATATCAGCACAGATTATTGGATTTCTGCTGTACGTACTTGTTTTGTATTTTGAAAATGCACAGACACGAAAGTGTTAAGTTTCTTCTTGGTTTCATAGCCCAAGGCGAAGATCGTGGCTTGTCGCCACAAACATGATGAGACTTTTCTCTGGGTATATTTATGCCTCCATCTCTCTCCACTGGCAAAAATCAATAGGATTGTTTTTTCATTATTCTTTTTTTTCCTTAAAACATAAATGTATCTTTCCTTCCCGGTATGCTTCTAAAAATCCGCGTGACATTTCTTCCCTTTATAATTGCTACCGTATAAAAGTTCAAGAAAGAAAACACCACCATGCGCAACACAATTTGAGCCCTTGTTCTCGCTGACGTAAAGGGCACTGTGTGATTAGCTCTCAGAAGGCTAGCCATTAATTATAATGTAAAGCACTCCTCGGACTTCCAGCTTGAACAAAAATGAAATGCGTCAAGCGCATCCGTTTGTTGGTCAACTCGAAGAGCAGGAGTCCAACAACAGGGACGCGTGCTTGAGTTCAGGACGACTTGAATTGTCTCCTGGTGAAAGCATGGAAAACTTATTTTCAAAGGACATTCAGTTCAGGGTTGAGTGAAAGGCATTTGATGCTATTGGAGTGCCATATTTTTCGTCAATCATATTTGCAGAAGCACACCTACAGGTTTCAAGTTAATTGGAACAGCTCATGCATAATATAAAAGCGATTGGCAATCGAATTGGCATGTTGAAAGCACGTATGCTCATGCATATTACTCGTGCTCATTATTATGAAACGATGCAATATTATCGGAAGAGTGCATTAGGATGTGGCTTTAAAATGAACCTAATATTTTTTTCGAGCATCTTTTCAAAACATTTGATGCCCCTACATTTATAACAGTTCATATAACGTTTGCTTTGTACGTAATAATAATAATTATCAATCATATAGAGCCCCTTTTCAATGCACCGTTGGATGAAGGTCTCCCCCGCACCTTTCCATCATAGGGAATGCTTGACCATACTTCACCACGTTGGTCATTGTAAGTTGGTAAGGGGGTGGGGGGCTTTGGTGGCACAGGTGTGTGTGTGTCATCATACACGTATTCCAATGGATACACTTAAATGCACATTTGATGACTCTAGCTCACTCAGAAAGCTTAAGTATATGATGAAGATTGTCTAAAAGCTGTCTTAGCAGTTGTAATAAACATGAAAGACACAACAAATAGACAATGCCCAATATAAATGGGTTACACACATGACTGAGAGGTTGATTAATCAGGAGTTGATCATACACACGAGGAGGATGGACAGGAGAGGTACCTGTGGGAGTCTTACGGTTGAAAGCAACAACTTTGAGTGTTGGGGAGAAATCCTGGAATAGGGGATCTGGCAAGCTGTGTGACAGAGACAGAGATCGAGGGTGAGCTTGTGAGAAGAATTGGCAGTTGTAAAGACGTGCTGTAGAGAGGAGTGAGAGAGCTGGGGAGAGAGCGTGTGGAGAGGTGATGGTTGCAACGGCGGCGCTGCGGCGTGGTGTTAGAACACTGGGAGAGAGCGGGTGGTGAGATGGCAGATGTGAAGACGTGCTGTAGCGTGGGGTGAGAGAACCAGGGAGATGGGGTTTAAGATATTATTTTATTATACCAGGTAAGGCCCACTGAGCTACATAGCTCTTTTTCAGAAGCGACCTGGCCACAAATGATTGCTCAACGAAGTGGCTTGTCACGTGGAAATTTACAGCAGCCAAATACTCTAAGCGCACGTTCTAAATGTGGAGTAAAAAAACCGAGGACGTGGAGAAAAGTCCATGCGACACCAGGGAGAACATGCACATTTCAAATATACAGATGTTATGGTTGGGATTGAACACACGACCTTTTGAACACCAGGCGAGGAAATTCTCATCTCGCCACCATGACCTGGATAGAGGCTACGATGTTAGTCAAGGCAAGTTTTTGAATGTCACAAAATTGTACATCATTGTCATTGTTCATATAATGTCACTGGAAGTGTCTTCATTGCTGGGTCTATTGTTTTTTGGGGTTGGTCCCGCTTGGGCACAACATACTAAAGTGCCAAGAATCCATTTAGATATCACTCACCGCTATGCTTGCTGTGGACGTGAATCTAGCGCAGGTCGCTGGGTTCAATAGTCCAGTGTGATAACCATTCTATGACACATACACCATGTTCGAATTTAATGTAACTATAAGCTGTAAATAACTCGGATTAAACATAATATTGCAGCACTTACAGATAAATATCTGCCCGTGAACTTGGAGATGTGCACAGGCAGATCTGTCCAATTTACAAGGAGCTGACCTGAAGCAGAAATACCACAATGCAAGGAAATTATAATGGCCTGATTGTGGCTTTTGAAATTAACACCCCCTTTGCCTGCTTCAGTGCCTTAAGCGAGTTAAATTCCGCTGAAACTCTGAATCACAACATTGCCAAACAACCACAGGGGTCTTCAGAGACCTTTACGGTGAATTTAAAACACAAACATGATTCTGGCAGTGCATGGGCCTCCTGATAAGGCCACCCTTTAAATTAGTGTGTAGAGTAATCAGCTTAATAAACAAGCTAATTCATCACACTAGGTCATATTTCTGTGCAGTGGGTGGATTTTTTTGCTGCTAATTTCATTAGATGGTCATTATTTGCAATCAGTTACACATTAACATAATTAGATATCGTTTTCCAAAGCATTTAAACGTATAATTGAGAACTGCACGAATGTGGCTTGTTGTGTAGACATGGTTGAAGGTACAGGTTGCTATCCTCACCGAGCCGGTTTGTTGGCTGCACAGAGTCAAGTCTGTGATTTGGTGGGAAAAAAAATACGGACAGAAGGTGACTGGGTAGGCTCCAGGAAAACATGTTTGGCTCTGAGTCATAGATTTACTGCTTCAAAACCAAATCCCGCTGGGCTGGGGATCGCAAAGCTCTCTGTGTGTCTGAGGTGGTGTTAAGCTTTACTCCCCTGTCCGCCCGTGGTTATTAAGGATCCCAGGAGACCTCTCACGTGTGCAAGCCACCATGCGCTTATCATGTCACAGCCAAATTAACTACCTGCTGCAAGTATTATTTGTAGGGGTTTTTTTTGGAAAGTGTAGATGCTTTCAAATTAATGGGGTCTCTCATGTGTTCGAGCTGTCCATCACCAATTGAGAATGTTGAAGGTAAAGTTGACGTACGTGTGCGGTGTATATATATTCGGGATAACTTTTTAATTTACATTTTTGCCGATATCGAATATTTCCGATTTTTAGGCCAAATTTCGGGACTTATGTTGTTTTATAAGCAAAACAACAACTTAAATAAAACCTATATTCTTGGTTCTTTCGGTAAAGTCACGTAGGAGGGAAATAATAAAATTATAAAAATAAAACAATTAAATTCTCACGACGTTTCGATTGCAACCCAAGCAAATCATCATCAGGTGTGAAAACCACACGAATTTTCTTGCTGTGTTTCACACCTGATGATGATTGCTTGTGTTGCAATCGAAACGTCGTGAGAATTGTATTGTTTTATTTTTATTATTTTATTATTTCCTTTCTACGTGACTTTACCAAAAGAACCAAGAATATGAATCCCTGCAGTCACGAAAGCTTAAAATCGAAAATTAAATAAAACCTGCTTTTATACTTTGATAATGTAAGCAAAAGCAAGGTCATTTAATGTCAACATTACAGCACTTCAACATGCAAAATAGTGAAAATTATGTAATTGAAGTGACATTACTTCCTGTGATGTCACTACCAGATCAATTATTTTTTTAATGATTTAACATTTCGGATCTAATTGTGATTTTCGGAATGTTGGGATTAATCAAACAATTGAGAACACATCCATAATATGTGAAAATATATTAATATTTAAACCTACTGACCATTTAAAGAGCAAGATATGTAAATAAATCCATCACTGAGGTTGCCCTTAGAAAGTACTGTGAAAATCCTCTTGTATTTAATGCTACAGAAACCCCAATTGTGTTACTGTATAGTAAATATGTCTGAAGCTTTTATAAGAACACAGATATTAATGAGGACACAGATATCTACAAAAACATAAAACACATTTAGCAGATCAATGTTCAATTAATCACACTAAAACGGTGAAAATAAAAAGTGCATTGATTTTTTTTGCAGATACACAACGTATATTTATGTTCGGGGGAAAAAATATATGTACACATGGCAATAAAAAGATACAATCCATATTTATTTTACCGCACACGAGAAGGTGGGGAATTTTTTTATATCTTCACGCTCATATTTCTTTTGATAATATTCTTTGGGTCTTTCGGTGAAGCCACATAGATAGATCAAATAATACAAAAATTAAAAAATATTTATACCTTTTGATAATCTTTTTTCCGTAACAAGGTGGGTAATGCGTGATGGCATAGCGTGGATAAAGAAGAAGAAGCAACAATAATCCAGAGCCCGCAATACCATTTCGGATTTGGAGGACAAGTCCAAACATTTACATAGCGTGAGGTTTGATGTAACGGCCGTTAGCAGTGGCCTCTAATCTGCTACACCGCCTCCCTCATGGCACGGTGTGCAAAGAGGGCCTCTCATTTACCGGGATGTAGTTAAAAACGGTACAGCCACAAGAACAAATGAATCCGTAATGGACAGGCGACAAGGACACAAAAAAGGCACAGTTAATGGATACCTGGCCAGAATCCTAAATTTAGTAGCTGGGGGCAAAGCTGCTGGTTGGACCAGAGGGACCCATGCCCTGCTAAATATTTTATCGGGGGGGGGGGGGGGCATGGAATAGCTTGAGCCACCTGTCCTGGCATTTTCACAAAGTTAAAAAAAGATCTTCCTTTTGGGATATATAGCCACCTTGTTATCAGGATTCATGCATATATTCAAGTACCTTGTTCACGTAGAAAATGTATGCCTTCTATTGGGCTCTTTAATGCTGTGTATTAACATTGCACAAACATGACTGGTATTTCATTACAAATCATCAGTTTTTACTGGCAGAGCATAGCCGGGATTTTTAGAAGTGGTGGAGAGAACGAGAATTGATCCAGGTGTATACACAGAGTAAAGAATGCACTTGACAGTGCTTCGCATTAAATCCATTCATACAGACCTTTGTGTGTGTGTCTGCATTTAAATCCAATTAAATAATAATGATGGTAATTATTTATCTTTCTGAATAGAATAAAAATTACAAGTATTTCAGTTGGCTGGCCTTGTTTAGTAAACGTAGAGCTCTCTAGCTTTGGGGTATGTATGTGTGATGGTGACATTTTGCATGGGGATTGTGATGCCGTTTCCCAGTGGGGTAGGTAGTGTGGTAGCCGTGCAGTGTTTCCGTATCACAAACATCCAAATTTGAGCTCTCGCCCAGAGTTTTTCCATCACTTTCAATTATACACTTTGCTAGATTGAGGTTTATCTGGTGGCAGATTCTGGGATAAATCAAATGGTGGTAAATTAGTTAATGATAAAATAACCATTATATAATGCCCTTCATAATGGCATCACTTGTGTTAAGTGTATTCTGGAAAATAAAAATATTTGGCAGGCAGCGTTTGCTTGTGTGTCAGTACAGTCATGCATTGACAACAGTAAGAATGCATTGATTTTATGTTTTCATTATTATTAAATATTATATAACGCAGCCAGTTGTGGCAATTGTTGTATTCCAAAGCCCCTGACTATCAGGTCAAATCAGAAACCAATACTCACTCGCCCACAAGGAATAAAAATGCACCTCCACTAAAACTCTAACCACAACCTATATCACCAGTCAAGCTGCAGCAGATAGGTTACCACATTGCCTGACTATTATTACTGCCAAGAAAACTCTAGACCCCATTTATATCAGTGTGATTTATGGAAGACCTTTGAGATGCCCTTTGCCTAGCGCGGTCAGCAAAGACAATTGAAGCGAGGCTTTAAAACAATGTATTCATTTACCTCCATTCACCACAATACGCAAAGGTCTTTTTGTTGTTGTTGTAAAGACATGAAGTGGATCGCTCTGCTAGAAATATACTGGAGTCTGGAGTAAGCTGTGGTGAGATAACAGCTGTCTTGTTAATGCACAAAGGTGATATTTAGCGAGTTCAAAAACACAATCTTCAAGTGTCAGGTTTTTGATGAAAATGAGAACACAGTAAGACCTCTTCTTTCGGGTGCCCTGTATACATTCAAACAGAACGTTGACTCGCAGTTTCTATAAGCGAACATTTTTTACACGTGTCATTTGCAATGTTCAAGGCATGACAAGCATTATATTTTATGAACCCAAGCATCTGAAAATCTGACTCTGATATTAAAAAGCAAAACAATAGCAGGCTAAATTACGAATTCCTCATTTCCATGGCCCCAACAAATATTGTGGGTGTTTATTTTGGTGAAATTATTGCATTTCAAAACCAGCCTTTATCACGAAGCATGTCGGAAGGTTATTTGAATAAAATGGTATCTGTATCGCTGTTCGGCTGCTAACAAAAATTGTATTGACTCATTCAGGAATGGGCTGCACAGGAGACGCTTAACCCTTTAGGTGTCCATATTCTTGGGTCTTTCGGTAAAGTCACGTAGATAGGTTCAAAGAAAATAGCAGAAAATAACAAAAACTGCGACGTTTTCGATCGCAACACGAGCAATCGTCACCAGGAGAACAATTAGCGGGCAAGCTGCTGAGGCAGGATGTTTTAAAGGTTTGAAATGGGTGTGGCCCAAGGGTCGTAAGCGAAGTGGACGGGGCTAGTGATGTTAAAGTGAGAAATTTGCATGTCAATGTAGATCGGAGAGCTACTTCCACGACGACGAAGCTGCAGAGGTGGCCATTGTATTGTGAGTGATTAGCATGTCAATGTAAGATCGCAGGGCCACCGCCACATCCAGGACAACGAGCAACGGTGGCTGTGTTAGTGTGAGACATTTAACCTGTTCATGTAAAGACATTTAACCTGTTAATGTAAAACCAGAGAGTCGAAAATATAGGTGTATTTTGACATAAACAGACATTACGACCCACAGTATGTGTACGCATTTGATAACACATCAAAAACAAGGGCCATAACTGATGTTTACCCAGAAACAATTTACATTTTCTAGCAAATACTCTGCCATTAACACACATATATTGCCATAGAATCACATGTAAGCAGTGTTAAAAAAAAATTCTGTAAGCGTACAGTTAAGAGGTCAGACTATCGTTCCATCATTGTGCGAATAATCCAGAGCCCTTTTTTTTATCTGATCCTTCAGAAATCAAGGACAGATCTCAAGGGCAATATGGAGGAAATGTGCCACAGCAATCACTTAAACAATAATAGTAAAGCTATCGTGACAGTACGGTCTTATGTTATTGAAACAAAAGAGTATATTTTCATAGCTACAATTAGATGCAACTTTGATTTAAAAAATATATAGATATATTTGGCAGAATGTGTTTATTACTAACGCTCTTGTTAAGCATCTTCAGCACACATCCACTCGCATGAAGCCACATTTCCCATTGGTACATATCCATGTACCTCATCCTTCTCAATATCCATATATTTGAGATGTAATATATATCCTAAAGCCACTTTTTTAATATCAATTACTTCTGTGAAGAGAACTAGTCTATTTTAATGTTAAGAAGGTTATATTTCTTTATATTCCCAAAAAAATATCAGATTGCTTAATGGGCTACATTCCAGTTAATGAGCTCGATGTGGCAATAATGTAGATGTACAATCTACAGAATGGATTTTGCCACAACTGTGGTTTTACACTCTCATAAAAAAAATCCAATGATTGCAGTTCCTTCATTACTTGTACGAGGCTCCGAGTTACATGATAGCTACTGTCATATATATCCCCTCTGTGGCACAGAAATAACGAATGCTCTTCAGCTGGGAGCATTACTTTAGCGCGTGATAAATAATTGATGTGGTATTAATACGAAGCCTCTGTGCGGGAATGCCGTAATGCAGCGCAAAGCCGACTAGGGCTTAGCAAGTGCTGCCGCGACCTCAGAACAAAGACTTGGAGAGAGAAAATTTGCATCGTTTTAAATTCCACTTTGTCCGCTGCACAAAAGTGTGCAATACTAAGCAGAATTGTTGTGGATGAGCCCTCACTTTTAGTTAACTTTGCAAGTTTTTGCAGGGAAAAAAAAAAGAAATCTATTTCATGGATCTCCATAAAAATTTAGTAAAGATAGTTTTTTTTTTCGAGCGCGGGGCTTTATTTAGGGAGCAAAAACCAGCAAGTATGTCGATTGCTCATTTCTACAATCTGGTGCTGGCTAAAGGAATATGCTTTTAATTGGCTTTAATTATAGGGACATAACTTGCTACGAATTATGAAGGGAGACAATGTATAAGGTATCACAGAGGGGACATCTGTGCAGTATATTTTAAACAGAAATGCACAAAGGGAGTTAATATATCAAAGCATAATCATATTTTTTTTCACCCATTCATTTTCCTTTGTATGTCTGCTGCTTAATTCCAATGAACGCATTTATTGCAATTACATACTGACATATTGATGAACAGTGGAATGGGGAATGGTCTTTTACGTCAGTGCTTCTGTGAACCACTCAATAAGTTGAAATCATCTTCCCTCACGTTTGCACAATTACCGACAAGTGGAGATAACAGAGGCTTTCTTTGTAGAGACAGCTTACACGGGATTTTATTTGACATTATTTGTCGCGAATATCTCAAAACACCATAAGCAAAAGGTCTACAGAGATCACATGGTCGTCAGCAATGCATTCATTTGATAAGTTGCACCTATGAAATGTAGTGCAGATATGAAAAAGAAGAATGTTGCTTGAAAGTGATGAAATAAAACACATTTTCTTGCACACACATACACACACATACTCCAAGCTTCAAGCTGTGAGCTGCATTTTATTCATGCCCTAAGGCTCAAGCAGAAAATGCATGCCCTATGGAAACATCTCATGAGGTTAGGAGTGAGAGTGGCCAAAGAAGCCTCTGACAAGAAAGATCTGCAGGCCTCTGAACGTCTGTAGGAACAGTGAATTGAAGCCCTATTTTGTATTGTATTTACGCTGCTTCATTTGAAAGTTGGCCTCCAAGATAATTGTGTATACTCTTAGTTTTTTCGGTAAAGTCACGTAGGTAAAAAATGAAATAAAAATGTATACAAATAAAATAATAAAAAATCACGACGTTTCGGAGGCAACACAAGTCTCCGTCGTCAGGTAGCAAGTCACGTAGGTAAAAATTCAATTAAAATTAATAAAAATAAAATAATAAAAAATCACGACGTTTCGGAGGCAACACAAGTCTCCGTCATCAGGTGGAACGGTCACAG
>JAAXLI020003254.1:0-11198 GCA_014621495.2 Entosphenus tridentatus | reverse complement strand
CCCAGGAACCAGCATAGAGGACCTCCACTCTGCCTTGACATGAGCTTGCTCCTCCAACCAGGCGAATTGCTGATTCTGGGCGAGTGTGATTGTTGAAAGTCAAGTTTCAGATATAAATCACATGCTACCATTTGGAACCAAACTTTAATTCCAGGACATATCAATTTTACATCAATTACAAAGTCTAAACTCACCAATTGGTTGAGATGTAGGCTGCCTTGTAGTGGGTGATGAGCTTGCTTGAGCTGTAACCAATAAAGCGAATGTTAAAATGGTGTTTTCCTTTGTCCGAGAGAAGGACAGTGGAATGCATAAATAAACTGTCATTGCAATGCAACATTTTAATATTAGACACATTAGCACTTAAAGTAAAAATGAAACATATCTTGAGATGTACACACCACTGCAAATGACACCAGCATCTTCACCATGAACGCAGTTGTGTTGCCCCCATGGCAGGTGAGGACAAGTTCCTAAAGAGGACTCCGACCCATTGCATGTCACATCATCCAGCCAGATGGTGCCATTGCCCTGACCAAAGTAGGCATTTGATTGGGCAGAAAGAGCAGCTCCACAGCCGACCTTTCGGCAGACAACCTGGGCATCATTGATGCTCCAGCCATCATCACAGACCGTGCCCCAGGAGCCATTATAGAGGACCTCCACTCTGCCTTGACATGGGCCTACTCCTTCAACCAGGCGAATGGCTGTCTCTGTGGATTAAAGAAATGTACACCGAATAAATTGGCAAGCTTTAATATAGACTAATGCGAGGTCATAATCGGGGTTCACCTTTCTGGCAACAAAACTGAATTCTTGTAGAAAGGCTTCAGTTTTGTTGTAAAGGGGGAAAACCCTATTATTATATTTTTGTATTGGCAAAGGAGGTCTAATGATGTAAATGTGAGACCATGTTCATGCTTTCCTAACTTTGATGATTTGAAAAGTAAAACTTTAAAACGTCGTTGTTATGCATATTTAGAGAAACCTCCATGAATTTTATTTTATTAATTTGCATCTCCATTTGTTAACGAATTTATATTCACCAGGGGGTTGAGTTGTTGGCTGCCTCGTAGTGGTTGATGTACTTGTTTGAGCTGTAACCAATTTAGAGTTCACTTTAAAAGTGGTATTGAATCGAGGCAAGTCAAGATACTGTATGAACATTTTATAAATAAAACAGCAAACCACCATTTATATTAGAAAAATAACATTTGGAACTATTAAAACAAATTGAGATGTACACACCACTGCAAATGACGCCAGCATCTTCACTGTGGCTACAGTCATGCTGTCCCCATGGGCGATGAGAACATGGTCCCAGAAAGGTTTCAGAACCATTGCATCTGACATCATCCAGCCAGATGGTGCCAATTCCTTGCCCAAAGTAGGCATTTGATTGGGCAGAAATTGGAGCTCCACAGCCGACTTTTCGGCAGACAACCTGGGCATCATTGATGCTCCAGCCATCATCACAGACCGTGCCCCAGCATAGAGGACCTCCACCCTGCCTTGACATGGGCCAACTCCTCCAACCAGTCGAATCGCCGATTCTGGAGAGAAAGGGATTGTACAACGTTAATAGGCCATTATAGTACTAGCCTATCCAAGGATGGGTGCATTGCAGTTAATCTGAAATAATGACCCACTCATGATTATTTATGAGGGGGGTAGTGGGGGGAGAGCTTCATGTGGAGTGACATTACACGGGACAGACATTATTGGCTCATTATAGTAATAAACTACCAGGAAGTACCTGGCACCATCTGGTGGAAAAATACATTTCAAAACTTCTTAAATATAAACATATACATCCACAAGTAGCAAGCTATTATGAAAGCCCGGCGTTCCATTTGTCCATAATCAAAATAAGGAGGCTTGAAGTCTTGGAAATCAAAATGAGCGTTGCGGGTAAATAGTTGATTTGAAAAAAGGATTCTTAAAATTGTCAGCCACCTCGCACACTATTTTAACCTCCTCCCCCCCAGGTATATATACACACACACACACAATAGCGAGTAGTGTCTAGTGACTATAGTAGTATTTACTGGCAATGCAGCAGTATTTACCGACTGTATTATCAACTAACTACTAACGCGACAGTATTATTAACTGACTATACAGGAGTATCTCTTGACTGTAGTGTTATTTACCAACTACAGTAGAACCTCTGGTCACGAACGCTTCTGACGACCAAATCGGGTTACGATCAAAAAAAGTAAAAATGTTTTAATCTGGTCAGGAACACAAACTCGGGTGACAATCAAACACGGCCGCGGCCGATTTCCCCTTTCGCGCCATTTTTTGTTTAGCGCCAAATTTCCTGTTTGTTTACAAACACCACAAAGCGTAACAGTTACATATATAACTTTTGTCATATAAAATTCCTAGTAAGATATTAATTTTGAGAGTGTAGTCATACCCCTCCCCCCTCATTCAAGCCGTAATTTAGAGAGCGAAAGCGCCAAATACGTAAATCGCCAACATAAGAAACCGTTAATCTCTTCTCGCATCATTCATACGATGCGGTGAAGTAAACGTTCATACGATATTACGGTGAATGCTTCCAAGAACAATACTGTACCCAAATATTACTGTTAACTTACTTTCACTAGAAACATTAATTACTCATACGAATACTCTGTCTCAGAATCGACCGACTGATGTAGCAGACGAAACAATCTTGTTGAAATATTCTAAACCTTGACGCAGCAATGCTAGTTCTGTTGTTCAAGGTGTTCAGTGTTATTGAATGTTTTTACATTTAGTTTACTATTACACTGTGAATTCTATGGCATAATTAACTATTTTTGTGCTTAAAAATCTTTAAAAAACTATTTATATACAGTTCGTAGGAGTCTGGAATGGATTAATCGTATTTACATATACAATCCAATGGGGAAATGAGGTTCGAGTCACGACCAAATCGGGTTGCGACCAAAGTTGTGGAACGAATTATGGTCGTGACCAGAGGTTCTACTGTATAGTATTGTGTACTAGCTGTAATAGCTATACTAACTGTATAGTAGTGTGTAATATTTGTATTAGCAGGTATACCAACTCTATAATATTACTAAATACGTGACTTAACTGCAGGAATTAATAATCTTTGGTTCTTTTGGTAAAGGTCACGTAGAAAATAAGCGAATTAATAAAGGAGAATAAATCATAAAAACAAAAAAACACTAATGTAGACTGTAGCCTGGTTCTTAACTTCAGCGAGTACACTGGCAGTCTATAATGGTCATTAAATGCTTACTCGGTTTAATAACCATTACTACAGTCTACATTATAGACTGCCAGTACACCGATTAAGAACCAGGCTAATCTATATTAGGGTGTTGTGTTCCAATATTTTTACAATTTTTATATCTACGTGACTTCAGCAAAAGAACCAAAATATCGTACTTTAGGTGCCGTGGTGAGGCGCGCAGAGCCCCCAGCCTCGCCTAGATTGCCCAGCCGGCTGAGGTGGCACCTTGGCAGGCTGTGGTTGGGCCACCCACCCCACCATTCGCCCACTCTACAGTAATAGTATCCAAGCACTAACATTAGTAGCTCTCGACCCTACCGTAGTAAGTTCAAACATTGGGGTGGGGGGCCATTACACTTTGTGTATTTTTGTATGCTAATGAGAATCTCCCCCCCCCCCCTCTGGAGTGCGTTGCTAGGGGCAACCACAGCTCGGCTTTGGTCGTGCATGTGTAGTTTGTCACGCGCCGAGCGGCATAAGATAATAAATAGCACAAGTGTCAATTTAACCACTTTAAAGTTAAAGGATCCAAAAATCTAATAGTGCTGGCTCACCACATGACTGACTTAGTGCATGGTAACGGAGCACTTTAAAAAAATATAAATCCCACGGTTCGTGAGCCAAATCTTTTGGAAGTATTGTTCATAGACAAACAGGTCCCTGTGGGGTGGGCTGGTAGGAACGAACAAATGAATGGGGGGGTAGGGAGTGTATTTTAATGTAAAAGCTTCAAATTTAAATGTTTATTTAAAAACATCAGGGAATGTAACATTGTTAAACATTAACTCCCTTTCACACACGCGGGGTACGATACGAAGGGAGAGTTTGAGGCGTTGTTCGAGGCTTTAGGCCGCTGCGAGTTAATTTTTAATTTAAAAGTTTTAATTAAAAGCTATCAGAGGGAATTATAAGGGAATGGTATACACTTGTTTCGACAGGAAAGTGTCAGAGTCAAGGTTTTTGTAGGGTCATGCCAAGTGTTTGCAGTAGGGGGCGATGTTGCTACACGGACGGACGATATAATCTATTATAGGCTGGTTCACTTCGTTCCTACCAGTAAAAACAGCGCTTATAGGTAAGATATAATCACACATGCTACCATTTGGAACCAAACTTTCATTGCAGGACGTATCAATTCAAAAATCTAAACTCACCAATTGGTTGAGATGTCGGCTGCCTTGTAGTGGGTGATGAGCTTGCTTGAGCTGTAACCAATAAAGTGAATGTTAGCGTTTTTTTATCCGAGGTCTCGACAGTGTAATATATAAAACTTTATAATGACACATGTGCATGTCAAGTTTAAATGAAACATAATTTGAGATGTACACACCACTGCAAATTACACCAGCATCTTCAGCATGAACACAGTTGTGTTGCCCCCATGGCAGGTGAGGACAATTTCCTAAAGAGGACTCCAACCCATTGCATGTCACATCATCCAGCCAGATGGTGCCAATGCCCTGACCAAAGTAGGCATTTGATTGGGCAGAAAGAGCAGCTCCACAGCCGACCTTTCGGCAGACGACCTGGGCATCATTGATGTTCCAGTAATCATCACAGACTGTGCCCCAGGAGCCAGCATAGAGGACCTCCACCCTGCCTTGACACGAGCTTCCTCCTCCAACCAGGCGAATCACTGATTAAAGGAGACAGTGTTAATTGCATTAGAATTGCCACCTCGCACCCATGAAGACTGTTCATATACTTGATCAAAAAAAGGTTGTCATTTGGTTCTCACGTATTTAACACAGGAAATTCCTTCCCCATCGCGGTTTTGTCAAAATACGCGTTTCAGCTATACAGTTTCCATTTCGGACCACAATGGTGGCGAGTACTGCATCCGTTTAAAAGGTGTGAATGAGACCGATAACGATTAATTTACAAAATGTATACCACGAATGTTTTTTCTCGTGTAATAATGTAACACGTAAAAATGGCACATTGCAAATGTTAACACATTGCATCTAGCTGCCCTTCCGTAGAAGACGTTAGTCATTCAGATGCCGAGGTGGTTACCCATGACCGTTCACGTGACACTGTTAGGGGCGATCTTCGGGCCGCCAGTGGGAAGAGTAATGGAGACGGGTTTTGTTGGCGATATTGAAACAAAGTATCCACAAGAGACTCGGCATCTTTTAGGATAATAGCAAGGGTGGAAATCTAGGAATTAGTTAAAGAAAGAGGGGGTGGTCATTTCGAACTTGGTAACAAACCTATTTTTCCTATGGAGGTGTATAATTTGTCGAACACGTTGGAGCAACATGTAACCCTCAGAGAGTTCCGACTACATTGTCATGAATCATCAAGCCGTCTTTATTCTTTTCACCGTCTTGGTTTTACTTTTCGTTTTTGATCGTGTAAATATAAAAGTGGCCAGACCATCAATGGGTCATCCACATTTCTAAAATCAGAGGGTTACGTGACTTTACCGAAAGAACCAAAGGAGTAGACCGATTAGGAGAATGTATTGAAATGATAAAAATGATATTTTAACCGTTTTGATAAATATTGGCTTAGTGCTGCTTGGAAGCATATTATCAAATCACTCCGTTTAATTGCATGTAAAGACATGCAATTACACGGAGTAGGACTTGATAATAGGTCACCATACGCCGGTGGTGATAAAATGAGAGCAGCCAACAGGTATTGCGATTTTTTTTTGCACCAAAAACGGCCAGATGTGCGTGCATGTGCAACACACGCAAGTTATGGCGATTAACTGTAGATAACCCAACCAATAACAGAGATCAATTGTAAGTTATACGAATACATTAACTCCCCGCCCCTTCTCTTCACACGTAATTGGTTCACAAGTGACACCACACAATGCTGGTTGTAATTACCAACGAACCTGTATTCAAAATGGTAAATGTGGGTTTACTCTGCAATACCGATTTGCGGAACTAGTAACACATCGTTTTGTTTACGTAAAAAAACCTTGCGAATTCGTTGCCAGGTGGTAGGTTTAACAAAACCCATTTATATTTACATCTACTGAAAGCTTTCATGACTGCAGGAATTCATATTCTTTGGGTCTTTCGTTAAAGTCACGTAGATAGCAGAAAACTAAAAAAATGTATTTACGCTATCTAACCAGAAAACATGTATACTTTTAGGAAGGTATAGAGTGTTATTCATATTTGAGCAAGGGTCACGCAAGGACACTTTGAATAAATGAATCAACGACAGACAGCTGTGCATAGCCAGGTGCAGGAAAGCATGGGATTGGTTGAAGACTTGGCGATTTGGTGGGAAACAGAAAATGAGGGGAGAGGAGGTGGAGAGAGAGACCAATGGACAGGATTGGTGGAAGAGATGAAGATTAGAAGGACCTCCCAGAATATTACAGAAGGAACGAGGAGGTTGTTCAAAAGGGGGTGTGACGTGTCATCAGCACGTTTTCGCTGGGGGATCGAGCTGTCACAAGAGTATGCATCGTGTTGCATGGAACAGTTATCAAGAAGACTCGTCTGGATAGCCCTTTAATATGTAACAGAGTTGTATATTGATATATCCGACTAAGATTTAATATGTATTATGCATAGGTTTACATAACATGCATATCCCTGCAAATTGTAAGCATCGTGTATGTATGTTGATCTTCTTTTCGCACCGTACGTAGCCAATCGTGCAAATTGAAGGCGCAGGGGACGAAAACAAACATCTGTTCTAAATACGTTTTTAATCTGTTGTCAAAGTGCATGTCAAAATCGGATCCGAGCATGGATCCAAGGACAAAAAGTTGTATTGCTTCCTGTAATGTGGAAGATTCTTTATACATAGTTTTAGGATTTCTATATTTCAATCGTAAAAAAGGTATGGATTTGGGATACCTAGTCTCGTGAAATCGAGCGGCCTTAGGAGTGCTGTTTAGAGCGTGAATTGCACATTCTTTCAGAGTGGTCGGATTGTATCATCATACCTTGCGGAGCCGTCACAGCCTGGATCGTGAGGACGAGGAGAAAAATGACACCAGACATGATGCCCTGGTTTTACTTGCACCTTGGTTTAAACAAAGACAAAGACCCTCCAGTAAAGCCTCCAGACTGTTGGGGCAAGCACTGTTACAGAGCACCTATAAAGTCTGACACGGCACAAGAGAGGGTTGATGGTCACCCCACCAGATTCTCATTTGAGGCAGAGTCGATCGATGTAAGCCCAGAACCAGATCAGATATCAGTCACTGATGTGCTTTTCTATCTACACGATTGACAAATTCATAATTATTATTTTAGTTATTGAGAGAAGTATGTAAAAAAAATCCACATCCGACAAAAATGGCATTTACCGTTTTCCCCCGCATATAACCTGCAAAAATAGCGTTTTGTGCAAAACAAATCCGAGATAGCCCGCACGCACGCATTCATATATTTAACGTCGTTACCGCAGCTTAGTTCCATCATTAATACGAAGTTTACATTTGTAATACATTCCACCATCAATTGTTAACACTAAAATAATAACGTGCACAAAGAAAACAAACCGGAAACGAGCATTTTAAACACAGTTAATAAGTAGCAAAAGAATATACAATAAATAAAAAACACATAACTGGTAGATAAGCAAGTACATATTTAGCACTGGTAGATTGCGCACTGCAAACAATAGCGGCACTACAGTAACGCCATTGCCTCGCCCCCAACCCCCCCCACCTCTCCCGTCGCCGGTAAACAAAGTGCGTCCACTTCAAACAATTGTCGTTTCATTGTACAAACAATTCGAATAATTTAAAACGTGATAACGTGGAATTTTAGTGCGAGTGGTTTATTCAGCAGTGCTTTAGTCAAAGGTAAGTGTTGCATAGGTGGATAGTCCAACCATGAAACAATTAAACGAGTTATGACACGTCACGTGCAAAATATTTCTGGGATAGCCCTGCACCTCCATATACCCCGCAGGGTCTTGTTTGTATAAAAGTGGTCTACCCCACAGGTTATATGCGGGAAAATACGGTAACCGAGCCAATGATAAAATGTGATTCAAACTGCCATGGTTTGGTTGTCATAAAGCCAGGAAACTGGAAACCACTTGGGCTATCTAGTGTTAATTTTAATGGCAAGAGATAGGAATGGGTAAAAAAATGCACACTTTGGATATCGACATCTCAGAACAAACTATGAATTATTTAATATTGATACCGAATGATTTGTTCGTGGTTTGAGCTTTAGTCAGGTAGATTACCTTAAACTGCATTGAAAAGCATAAATAAATTACTTTCACCATCCTTGTTTAATTTGTATGTACAATGAACACCGATTGAATTTACGAAATGCTTATTTTTATTTAGAATAGGGCTTTAAAGACGAGTGAATGCTATACCATTCACTTTCATAACGTATTTGTACTGCACAGGTTGACAAGGTGTTAACAAAGCAGCCACTGAATTTCCTGAGAAGGAAATATTCAGACCTTTTACGTCTATACATCCAAGGACATTGTAAGTTGATATCTGAGAGAAAAAGAGTAATCACTGAAGGTAAAGGCGATAGAAATACAAGGAGGTAACAATGCCTTTCAAACTTTAAATGGTCACTCATTTCGTACACAAAATACTTAGCAAAAATTAAGTCGAGTCAAGATACGATGTCACCAGCCTTGTTTCACTTTGTTGCGTGTATATATATATTACACACACCAAGAGCATGAGGCACACATGGGTATTGCAAATTTATCACATTGAAAAACTACGTTTGTTTAAAAAGGTGCCACCTTTTGCCGAGGCGATTCTTTAAGGCTTTGTTGAAGTACAAATGTAGGCAATGCCCTTCGAGTGTATAATAATTATAATCATTGCTCGGATGCACTTTTAAACGCAAAAACAAGTGGACAATGGGGATAAATAGCTCGGTACAAAATGTTAAAAAGCCCATTTCCCCCCCCTCCCATGTACGCAAGTTACTTTATTACGTGCTGCATTAGGTCAAGGAGCTATCACTTTGTTTAATGTACGATATACATGCAGCAGATTATACAGCCTAATAAGGTGCACGTTTGGTGCCAACAAAACAGCATGGCAAGCCATGACACGTAGCGTTTTTCGTGATGCACATTTTAAACGGTAAAGCCTAAAAACTAGTCGAATTATAGACAGTGCCACATTCCACCCACCACAAGCTCAACGTCAACATAAATGACCGCAATCGGCTTCTTTTTGTTAAGCGGAAGCCCTACAAAAATCTTACCTACCGCAATACCAGCACCCTAACACCACCGCCTTTCTTTCCACCAACGATGGTGGCTAGCAGGGAGCCTGTTCTCTTATAGCGGTTTGTGTCGACCTCGTTATACGGGAATTGGCTTCTAAGCGGGTGGTCTGTGATTGACTCGTGCAACTCTCGCGCGCGCAATTAGTCCTGCAGAGAAGAGGCACGCGGTCTGATTGCAGTCGCTTCATCGGCATTGTCTTCATTTGCGCAGGCGTGAAAGCTTTGTTCTACATCAACCAACGACTGTATTTCATGAACGTTTATTACATGGACATGCAGGCTTTGTTCTAAAAAAACGACAGAAATTTCGTCTAGATGTTATCCTAAAATAAGCACGTGGTCTGAAATACGTTTGATGTTGATAATAACAGAGATAATATCTTTAGAATAGGTTATGTCAGCCTTAATGAGGACGTGATCTGACCTATTTTATTGTGGTTGGTGTAGAATTATACTGATAGGAACCATCTGGTTCCACCAGCCCACATGGGATTATTGTGTCCGTCCGTCCGTCGTGAATCCAAAAATGGGAGGGGTGGGGCATGGTGGAGAGTGGGGAGGGGCTGGGTGGGGAGGGGAGGGTGGGGAGGGGCTGGTGGGGGGTGGGAGGGGAGGGGCCGGTCACCCCGTGGTGCCCTTATTAAACTCAACGTTTAACCTACTCACGCCGGCTTGTGCTCGCCCTCACAGTCGGCCATATTTGCGGAATACACCACGCCGCCGTTGACCCTGGCCATTGACCGAGCAACCCAACGTTCCTACCAGCCCCCTCCGCAGGAATGTGTTAATATTCTTCCTTAAAAGCCCGACATACAGACGTATTTACTCACGTTGTATTTACACTTTATTTCACCTCGTGGCATCCACGGCACGTGATCTTGTAGCACAGTTTGGTGCAATGTCAACTTCTCTCCCTGTCAAGTTAATGTCTTTCCTCCTCCCGGAGGCTAATGGCTCCTTTCTCCTCCAATATTCCTTCTGCTGCACTCACTTTGAGTGAATCCTGAACATCTTTAGCCTCACCTGTCCTATAAATCGGCTCTTATTAAAATGCAAACCTACAAATGTCATTTCAGCTCCTCCACTGATTTACCACTATACCTCATTCACTGCTTTATCACTATACCTTCTCCACTGCTTTACTATTATACCTCTGAGTGGTTCTTCAGCGTCTCAGCCGTGCTCATCATGCACGACTTTCGACCGAGGGCAGCCTTACAAGTGTAGAGGTGTATTGGTACGGATGGGAAACAAACACAAGGGGCGTGGTTATGTCCGTACGCAGAGAAGGTGCGTACATCAACGTCCGCACCTGCCATCCCCCATGGCCTCCCCCGGGGGGAGATTGCTATATAAGGTGAAGAGCCGGAGGGCTCGGGGTCGAGTGTTAGCTTAACCAGCGAAGATTGAAGACCAGCTAGAATAGGCCCTGGAACTCCCCTGGCTCGCTGTCCTTGTCAGGACCGACCAGGGAAAGCCAGTGGCGTGGCCCCGAGAGCCCAGACCGATGTTCTTATAAGGGCCGGTCTGGAGACTCAGGGTGCCGTGATCCCGGCTTAACCAGGGCTGGGATAGATAGCCTCCCCTAGCTCTGTAGTGGAGGACTTGGGAGTAGGTTAGCCGGGTTAGACGTTGGGTCTCCCTGTTAGACGGGTGAAGGGGCCGATACCCCTTCGAGTGTTGTGTATCCCCGTCTCTGTAAATACGTTGGTGTTAATAAATAAGTGTGCCTCCAACTA
>JAAXLI020003251.1:0-11206 GCA_014621495.2 Entosphenus tridentatus | reverse complement strand
ACATTATATACACACATCATAAACACGTTACATCACATTATATACACACATCATAAACACGTTACATCATATACACACACACACAATACACACACACCACATCATACACACACACATCATACACACACACACCACATCATACACACAAACACACATCTCACACACACACCACATCATACACACACACACCACACCACACACACATCATACACACACCACATCACACACACACACATCACACACCACACACACACACACACCACATCACACACATCATACACACACATCATACACACACACATCATACACACACACATCTCACACACACCACACACACCACACCACACACATCATACACACACACACACCACATCACACACATCATACACACACACACACATCTCACACACACACCACATCATACACACACATCACACACACGCCCCTGTCGAGTCTCAATACTCGGAGACACGCTCTCCTGCAGCCTCAGGGCCCTGCCACTCCCATCTCGAGGAGGGCCTCACCTCTCCTGGCTCCAGTGCACCGTGGGGTCGTCCATCTTGTTGATGAGCACCACGAGGTGCTTGACGCCGGCCGTCTTGGCGAGCATGGCGTGCTCGCGCGTCTGCCCGCCCCGCTCGAAGCCCGTCTCAAACTCTCCCTTGCGCGCCGAGATCACCTGGGGGTGGGGGGGGTCACGGGCACAGTGGCAACACGCGGGCGGGGGAGTTGGGGGAGTTGGGGGAGTTGGGGGAGTGGGGGGAGTGGGGGGAGTCGGGGGAGTCGGGGGAGTCGGGGGAGTCGGGGGAGTCGGGGGAGTTGGGAGCTCGTCAGCACAGACCATCGGCGATTTGCCCCGTGGTAATTTGTCGCGAATCGATTGCGCCGAATTCCCGGTTCGGGCCTGGTTCAGGTCCGGTGATATCCCTCAACCCGTCTAAGTTCTCTTATCCACGTCCGGTGCCCCGCGCTGGCCAACCGCGGACACAGCAAGCGAGGGACGTCGACCGGAATCCCGAGGGCCGCCGCCGCCGCCGCCGCTCTCTCTCACGTACCAGCACGGCGAGGTCGGCCTGCGACGCTCCGCCGATCATGTTGGGCACGAAGCTCTTGTGGCCGGGCGCGTCCAGGATGGTGAAATGTTTGTTTGACGTCTCGAAGTAGGCGCGCCCCACCTCCACCGTCTTGCCCTTCTCGCGCTCCTCCACGTTCGTGTCCAGGGCCCACGACAGGTACCTGGCACGCGCGTCGCCCGTACACTCTTTATTTCACACCGGCACGTCCGAGCCGAGCCGGCGCCAAGGCCACCTCGCGGTACACGTGGAGATTTTCTTCTCCCCACTGGTGGTTTGGAGAGCCGAGGTAGGAGCCAAACCGCGATGCGGTGGCCGCAGAAGGCCACCCTGGCTAACGACTCGCGTGACGGCAGCGGGCACGGCTAGGCTACTGCGGTGGACAAAAACAACCAGCCCCGGTGCCTCCTGGGCTCGGCACGGCTCAGTTGTGCAGTGGAAAACAAGTGAATAGATTCCTTCCCAGTGTAGCCGAGACAGCGCTGTCGCCCGCCTCCCCCCCCCGCCCCCCCCCCCATGACGCACGAGGGAGCGGTGTGGCCAGAAACCGCACCCGGCCGCCTTTGTTTGCGCACGGCACCAGCTACTAATTTACAGGCGAATCAATCTAAGGGTCTTTACCGAAAGACCCAAATAATATAAATTCCTGCAGTCACGAAAGCTTTAAGTCAACGTTTATGCATATTGAACCTCTTTCGCATCATACGTAACCAACCGTGCTATTCAGTGGCGTAGAGGTTAGCACGCTGCACTACAAATCCGGCAGCCTAAGTGTGTGTCTGTTGTGTCTGTGTCTGCTGTGTGTGTTGTGTGCATATCTGTGTGTGTTGTGTGCGTATCTGTGTGTGTTGTGTGCGTATCTGTGTGTGTTGCGTGCGTCTGTGTGTGTATTGCGTGTGTGTCTGTTGTGTCTACCTGTGTCTGCTGCATCTGTGTGTGTTGCGTGCGTGTATGTGTTGTCTGTTGTGTCTATCTGTGTCTGCTGCGTCTGTGTGTGTTGCGTGCGTATCTTTGCGTGCGCGTGTTCGATGCTGCTGCAGTTGCTGTGCAGGCGGAGTGAGAGCTCACCAGCTCTCTCTGCTCTTCTCTTTCGCTTCTCGCTCGTACTTCTCCAGCGTCCTCTTGTCCACCATGCCCGTCAGGTACCTGCACCGAGCGGGCGGCACGGGCCACCGTCAACACCGCCATCGGCATCCACGTCCTGGTTGCATTGGCTTCTCCAGTTACCCAACGAATACATTACGAGGTGGCACTCATTACACACAAAGTGCTTGACGCAAATGAACCACAATGCCTTGATGCTGATCTCGTCAAGGAGCATAAACCGTCGCCACGCGAACTCCGATCATCCTCGCAGCAGCAGCAGCGGCATTTGAATAACCGTCGAGCAAAGACGGCGGTCACCGCATCATCGTCGCGCGGCGCTTTCAGAAGCGCTTCTGTGGCCGTCTGGAACGCTCTTCCCCTCCGATATTAGGAAGCCGCTGGAGCTATGCACTTTTAAATCATCGTCATCATCGTTTAAATCAGGGGCGGGGAATATTTTTTCTGCCAAGGGCCATTTGGATATTTATAACATAATTCGCGGGCCATACAAAATTATCAACATAAAAATTAGCCTGTTTTTATATTTGGTCAAACATTGAATTAACTCACGCCTAATGCGATGGCTGGAACTGCTTCTCTTTGGTAAGGCGTGTGATGTTAGCTGGTATTAATGATGTTGCAACTCGCAACTGCTATTCCAGGTTTGCTCCTAGATTTATTGAATTTCGAGTCCCGCCTGCGGTTGCCTTGGCAGGGCCACACCAAATGATTTCGCGAGCCTCATACCGGCCGTTCCCCACCCCTGGTCTAAATTGATAAACTCGTTTGTTGAGAACTGCTTCATGTGTTTAGTTTGTCGTCCTTCCCCCACCACCTCCGATGAGTGCGGCTGGCTACGTAGGGTGCCTACAACATGAGCCACGTGTAGCGTGGTCTATCCACTGCTGGACGCCAACGGCCATCCCTCAGTCTCACGATATCGCTCCTGTAAACGAGCGAGTGGACAAGCCGTGGTGGCGAGATGTTGACTACCTCGCCTGGTCTGCAGGAGGTCGTGGGTTCCATCCCGACCCTGACGCCTGCTGCTGTATATTTGGAGTTTGCGTGTCTCTCTCTCATCATCATCACGGTGGCTAGGAGATGTTAACTACCTCGCCTGGTCTGCAGGAGGTTGTGGGTTCCATCCCGACCCTGACGCCTGCTGCTGTATATCTGGAGTTTGCGTGTCTCTCTCTCTCTCCCTGTGGTTGTGTGGATTTTTCTCCGGGTTTTCCCCTCCATGTTCAGAACGACCCTAGCAATGTCCACGTGATAAGCCGCTTCTCACTGGGCTATCCAGGTGTGATCGCCAGTTGCTTCTGAAAAGGAGCTGCACAGCTCAGCGGCCTCTAACCTGCTTGAACACAAACAAACAAAAACCAAAAAAAGTAAAAAAATGCCGCTCACATGATCTGCCCTCCGATTGTTGACTTGCCAGCATCTGCGGAAGGGGGGGGGGCGACACGACACGGCGAGGCGTTACGTGCGGTGCCGCTGCAGCTGTGACAGCGCATCCCATGCGACCCGGCGGTGTGCTTCCCCTCATTACTGATACGCGCACGTGTCTGTGTGTGTATGTATGTGTGTGTATGTCTCTGTATGTGTGTGTGTGTATGTGTGTGTATGTGTGTGTATGTGTATGTGTGTGTATGTGTGTGTGTGTATGTCTCTGTATGTGTGTGTATGTGTGTGTATTTGTGTGTATATGTGTGTGTATGTGTCTGTATGTGTGTATGTGTCTGTATGTGTGTATGTGTCTGTATGTGTGTGTGTATCTCTGTATGTGTGTATGTGTCTGTATGTGTGTGTATGTGTGTGTGTCTGTATGTGTGTGTAAGTGGCCTGGCACAAGCGTCGTGGTGACGTCGCCGCCACTTAGTGGCGGTTGTTGTTATGCATGTGTATGTGTCTCCGTGCGTCTGCGTTTGGCCGGGTGGGGATCAGTAGCGCAGCACGATACCATCAACACGCTAGGGGGCTCTGGGCCGTTCTTCGTGCGAGCCAGAGCCCCCCCCCTCGACCCTCTGGCTCGCAACCGCCAGGCAACGTCCGTGACGGTGCCAAGGGCCGGCCCGGCTCGCCGCGAGCCAGCGGAGCGAGCGAGCGGGCGGGGACGACCGCCCTCGCCCCGGCGGCGGATCGAGCGCGGCACGTGCGGCAGCCCCGGTGGGGGGGGGGGGGGGGGTAGGTGGGGTGGGGCCGTGCGCGCCTCTCACCCACGTGGCCGATGAACACCACGTTGACGTGGTCTTTGCGCGGCCCCTCCGAGGGCTTGGGCGCCGGCGCCGGCACGGGGACCCCCTCCCCGTCCCCCTCCTCCTCCTCGGGGGCCTCCTCCGCTCCGCCGGGGCCCCCGCTCTCGCCCGGAGGGGGGGCCGCCCCCCCCGCGTCCTCGCCGCCGCCCCCCCCCACGTCCTGGGGGGGAGGAGGAGGAGGGGGCTCGTCCGAGGGGGGGCCGCCCCCCCCTCCGCCCCCGTCCGGTTGCTCCGGCTCGCCGCGCTCCTCCCAACTCTCGGCAGACTCGGGCTCTCCGTTCTCGAGCGGCGCTGGGAACGCCGAACGGCACCGTCGGCACACAGACGCGGGGGGGTCAAGCAGCGGGGGGGGGGGGGGGGGGGCGAGCCTCCAACTCGTATTCACGTCTCCCCTGCAACCCCCCCCCTGGCACGAAGCGTGGCGACGATAATCTCGGCAAGGAGCGCAAAGGCAGACGCATCGGGAGTATCATCATTATCAGCAGAAGTAAAAGCAGCAGCACTATAATCAACAGCATCCAAGCCATCATCAGCAGCAGAGGCATCTTGTGCATCAGAGGCATCAACATTATGACTATCATCATCGGCAGCAGTAGTATTAGCACCGGCAACAGCAGTAAGAACAGCAGGAGAAGCAGCATCAGCATGCAAGAGCATCAGCAGCATTATCAGGAAAAGAGGAAACAGCATCAGCAGAGAACAGCAGTAGCATCGGCAAAAAGAGTAACATCAGCTGCAAGAGTAGCAACAGTCGTAGTAGTGGTATCTGCATCAGCAGTCGAATCATCATCATCATCAGCGTGCGTGCAGCGACAATGGGAGTGCTGTAGAATCTGCATCAGCAGCAGCATTGCAAATGGCAGTATCAGCAGCAGTAGAAACAGCATCATCAGCGTGCGTGGTGACAATGGGCGTGCATCTGCAGCAGCATTAGAAACAGCAGAATCAGTAAGCAACAGCAGTAGTAGTAGAAGCAGCTGCATTAGCAGCAGCATTATAAACAGCATCATCAGCGTGCGTGCGGACAATGGGAGTGCATCTGCAGTAGCATTAGAAACAGCAGTATCAGTAAGCAGCAGCAGTAGTAGTAGAAGCAGCTCTATCAGCAGCTGCATTATAAACAGAATCATCAGCGTGCGTGGTGACAGTGGGCGTGCATCTGCAGCAGCATTATAAACAGCAGTATCAGTAAGCAGCAGCTAGAAGCAGCTGTATCAGCAGCAGCATCATAAACAGCATCAGCATCATCATCAGCGTGCGTGTGTGCGTGGTGACAGTGTGAGAGAGCGTGGGGGACACCTCCTGTCTTTGTGCTGGAGTCCAACTCGGGCGCTCGGGGTTTGCTGTCCACGAGCGGCGTGGACGAGGGCTCTGCAGGACACACGCGGTCATCACGCGCTCGTCACACCTCCCATCCAGCTACAGCTGGCTACGCACGGCGCCAAACAAGCCCCACGTACAGACGTACACGCGCGAGACACACCCAGCGGCCCGGCCGGCCGGCCGCCGCACACGCGGTGTGGCCATGAGGCGGAGTCTCGGTCACGGGCAGAGGACAAGGGAAGGAGTTGAGTCTCGGACTTGAACAAGGGGGCAAGGAGTAGACAGCACGGGTGGCTGGGGGGAGGGGGAAGGGATTTCCAGACTTTGGGGGGCAGCAGAGGAGAAGAAGCGACCTCTTGGTGGGCGAAAGTTGACCGAGAGATTCGATGAAAGGGGAGAGGTGGGAGAGTGCGTGGAGTGAGATGAAAGGGGAGAGGTAGGAGAGTGCGTGGAGGGGAGTAGAGTGAGATGAGAGGGGAGAGGTCGGAGAGTGCGTGGAGGGGAGTAGAGTGAGGTGAGATGAGAAGGGAGGGGAGAGGCAGGAGAGTGCGTGGAGGGGAGTAGAGTGAGATGAGAGGGGAGAGGTAGGAGAGAGCGTGGAGGGGAGTAGTGATATGAAAGAGGGGAGAGGCAGGCAGGGGGTGAGTCCCCGGAGGAGCTAGAAGACCGAGGTGATACCGACGTGCGGTCCGGGATTTCGCTTGCCGACTAAAAACGTTGGCCAACTGCTCGATGCCGAAATGTTTTGCCGCCGGTTGCGAAACTCGGCGCGGGGCAATCACGGGCACGCCGCACGCAGGCCGCCAGCGTCACTTCGACGTGCGCTCTGCGCAAGCGACTCGCGCGCCGGCAACACCAAGCAAACTTGGAAGCGTCGCGAGGGAATTCTATTGCAACAGCAACCGCCTTGTGCCCTGCCAGGGAGACAGAGGGCCACTGAGAACGTTTAAATGTGGTTACGTGAAAGTTACCGCTGTTCACAGGACAGCAAGCAGGTTGCTGTTGGCCGCTGTGGTTTTTGTTGGGTGCGGAGAAGTCGTCACGGCAGTGGTTCTCTCCGAGCTACCAACTCCATAGGTTCAATCCCAAGCTATGACTACCTCTCTCTCTCTTATGAAAGTAATTATGATATCATTACCACCATCATCATCATCGCATAACTGTTATCATCATGATTAAAATACCATCATAATCATTATCATCATGAATACAATACCATCATAATCAACCCTCCGAGGTTGATCAAATGTAACGCCACTCTCCGACGCATCGCCTCCCACCAAATCACCCCAACGCGCCTGAACGCGCCCACATCTCAGAAGCCAAGCAGGCCTGCGCCGCCCCCGGACGGGCGATGACTAGGCACGCCATGCTGCTGCTGCTGCTGCTGCAAGATGCTGCGGGGGGGGGGGGGGGGCTACGTGTTGGGCAGCAGCGAGGGCCGGCACCGTTGCCGCTACGCCCTCCAACCAACAACGATCCCCCCTGCGCTGAGCAGCCTGCGCGAGCACGGGCCACGCGGCCCCCGCACGGCGCGGGCAGGCCCTCATCCAGCACCCCCCCTCCCTCCCGCAACTCGCGTCCGTTTGGCTCCCCCCGAGGCAACCTTGACCCCACACACTTTGCCGAGTCGAGCGCCACAAATAACCGCCGCAGTGTATTGAGGCGGGGGGGGGGCAGCGAGAGGTGGGTCATCGTGGGAACAAGCACAACACGCTCGCGGGGGGCTGTGCACAAACACGCCGGCACTGCCGCCGCCGCCCTTACTCTCTGTGCTGCCCGTCCAGGCCGCCTTGCGTCCCGCTGGGCAGACTGCTCGGCACGGTTCGGCCTCGTCAACTATGATTTATCCACTGCTAGATGAAGTGTAGCCTCCCCCCCCACCCCCCGCCAAGACACGGAACGCTCTTCCCTTCCGATATTAGGACGCCGCTGGGAGCTGTGCACTTTTAAATCGTCATCATCTAGAATTTCAGCGGTCACCAACCTTTCTGGCACCAGGGAACGGTTTCGTGGAAAACTTTTTTTTCCCGGGCGGGGGGGGGGGGGGGGGGGGTTCATCATTGGGTCTTTCTCCCTTTTCAAAGAAGCTCTCCAGCGACGATTTTTTTTTTACTCATTGTGGCTACTAGGGGCTAGAGCTTGTGGGCTCACCAACACCGTGACTGAGACACTGCGCAGTGCGGGAAAGAGGAGCGGATGGAAGTGGTGAATGATAAAACAATGGGGGCGGGTTCCACGCGCGGACTCACCGCCCTCACCTCCTGCTGTTGTGCGGCCCAGTTCCCAACAGGCCACAGGCCGGTAGCGGTCCATGGCCCGGGGGTTGGGGACCCCTGATTTAGATTGATGAGCTCGTTTCTTTTAGAGCTGCTTTCTGTGTTTAGTTTGTGATCCTCGCCCCTCCGCTTAGCGGGGTTGGCTATGTAGGGTGCAGAAGAAGTTCAACATACATGGTGATGCAGTGGTAGCCAAAACGTGCTAATAGCGTACAGTAGTGTGGTGTAGAGTAGTGTGGTGTTTAGTAGTGTGTAGTATAGTCGTGCAGTGTGTAGTGTTTAATGTAGCATATAGTAGTGTGGTGTGTAGTAGTGAAGTGTATAAAAGTTGTGTTATAGTGTAGTGTATAGTAGTGTGGTGTATAATAGTGTATAGCAGTGGTGTAGTGTTGTGTAAAGTGTTTAGTGTAGCATATTGTAGTGTGGTGTATAGCAGCGTGTATAATTGTGTAGTGTAGTAGTTTGTAGAACTTTTTTCGCACCGTGCGTAGCCAACCGTGCTAATTACTCTTGACAATCGACCATTGCCCCATCTCGTGACGGATCCTACCCAAGCCCATTTACCTTTGTGAGCAGGCACTGTGATGCCTTTAGCACGTGGAGATTACTTCCATTTTTGTTGGCTGCTATACGAAAAGCCACTTCGTTGAGCTATCATTTGTGGCAAAGTCGCTGCTGAAAAAAAAGTTCGTAGCTAAGGGGGTTCAACACCTGGTAAGATAAAAAAATTGATAAAAAATAAATACACAAATAAAACTAACATGATTTGTTTACATTTCCTATACTTTGCAATGCTATCGTGTTTTTGTATTGTTCGTTGTTGTAACGGTCTGACCCCGTGCCCCTCCTGGACATCTGTGAAGAGATTCACGGCTCACCGGATTCCTACAGGATAAATAATTATTCTGATTCTGATTTCTCAATTAATTCATGCGTGAGTGAGTGGGTGGGTGAGTGAGCGAATTAATTAACGAGTGGGTGGGTGAGTGAGCGAATCACTGAATTGTATGCACGTATGTTCAACTTCTTTCACACCGTGCGTAGTCGTTCGTGCAAATCCGAAGTGCGGGAATTGGTGAGCGAGTGAATGGGTAAGTGACTGGGTGAGTGAGAAAATGGGGGAGTGAGTGAGTGAATAGGTGAATGACTGGGTGAATGACTGAGTGAGTAAATGGATGAGTGACTGGGTGAGTGAGTAAATGGGTGAGTGACTGGGTGAGTGAGTAAATGGGTGAGTGAGTGAATAGGTGAATGACTGGGTGAGTGACTGAGTGAGTAAATGGGTGAGTGAGTAAATGGGTGAGTGACTGGGTGAGTGAGTGACTGGGTGAGTGAATGGGTGAGTGAGTGACTAGGTGAGTGACTGGGCGAGTGACTGGGCGAGTGACTGGGCGAGTGACTGGGCGAGTGAGTAAATGGGTGAGTGAATCGGTGAATGAGTGAGCTTTATCGGTCATCGCACTCTTCCAGGATAAAACATCTTCTGATTGCAATGGATTTTTATTTTACCGGGTTAGGCCTACTGAGCCATATAGAAGCCCTTTTCAGAAGTGACCCGGTCATCACAAATCATAGCTCCACCAAGTGGCTTATCACGACGTGGCAATGTATAGTAGCCAAATTACTATAAAACGCGTGATGTTGATTCTAAATGTGGAGGGGAAAATCCGGAGGACCCGGAGAAAAATCCACGCGACTACGTGGAGAGAGCGAGGCAACATGCAAACTCCAGATATACAGGAGACGTCAGGGTCGGGATCGAACCCACGAACCTCCTGCATACCAGGCGAGGTAGTTAACATCTCCCAGCCACCGTGGCGTCCTTGTTAGTGGGGGTCCCACAGACTGATTGAATCACCACGCAGGCCACAGTGTGCGCCTGAGGCGAGATTGAGGTCCCAGAGAATGATGAGATCACCACGCAGGCCCGACGGTTTAGCCCGAGGCTCACACGCGTGTGCCCGTGGTGCCACCACGTGGGACACGTGATGGTACCACGGCAGGCCACGGTTCACGACCGCCCACACCACCACCACCACCACCCCTAGTTAAACAAATGTCCACGTTCACCGACATCGCCACGTGTTGTCAGGCTCAGTCCAGCGCGACTCTGCCCTAGGTAGACTCAGCCTGAAACGAGTGCCGGTCGGCTCGGCACGGCGCGCGGGGGAGACAAAGGCGGCCCGGACGTGCAGCCTTGATGTGCGCTCCCCTTTAACAGCGCCTCCGACCCTACACGGCAGGCATCAACCAGACGAGCAGTGGACAGAGCCTGGAATCCCCGCGAGGGCTGCACGTGGGGGCACTCGAGTCGCGTGTCAGCTGGTGACTTGAATTTTTTAAACGACAGCTTCAGATTCTCGCGAGCGGCTTTGTCGTGCAAGCGTGTGAACGCGCACGCACACACGCGCACCCTACTAAACGTTTAACCTTTCGACGAGCGCTGGCGACGCCACAAACTAAATGTTTTAAACTTTTAAAGACGCCAAAGCGTTTTGAAAAAAAGCCTGTGGCCTTGCGACACGCCCGTTTGCATTCCACAGTCCGCTTCGGCGCGGCGCGAGCCTCGATTGGTCCAGAGGGGGCTCACGTGACAGCGGAACGCCAATCACGGGCGAGAGCGCGCCTAAGCGGACTACCGATTACATACGACGGGGTCCACGCTGTAACCACCCCCCCACCCCCCACGTCTCCTTATCCACTGCTGGATGAAGTCCGCCGGCCCCTCCTTCCCTCAGCGACGACTTCCACCGCTCCGTCTCCCCCCGGCTGCCGCTCCTCGCCTCGTTCGCCGGTTGCTACAATCAGCAGCCAGCGGCCAACACACCGCTGGATGCTTTCCAACCCCCAAATGTTGCAATGGAGCGAGGCGACGCTCATCGGCTCCTTCGCCTCAGTGGCTGGCGCGTGCCGATCGCTCAACGTGGCGGGGTTTAAACAACAACAACTACAACAACAACTACAACAACCACAACAACTACTACCGCTACACACAACAGCTGCTGTGAAGACGATGCCCCGAGAGGGTTCCAATACTCCAGCGCCAAGTGGGGGCCCACGGGCACCCTCCAAGCTGTGTAACGACGCGTTTGCCGCCCCGTCTCTTGTGTTGTTGTCGCCGCCAGAGTTAGTCCGCTAGAGCCAGGCCGCTAGAGTTAGTCCGCTAGAGCCAGGCCGCTAGAGTTAGGCC
>JAAXLI020003250.1:0-11207 GCA_014621495.2 Entosphenus tridentatus | reverse complement strand
GGTGAGTGTGTAAGTGGGTGAGTCGGTGGGTGAGTAGGTGAGTGGGTTGGCACATTGGGGGGCACAGGTGGTGCATCGGCCAAGCGTCTCAGTCAGTCAACCCGCGGCATCTGGCTCTGCCACGTGACCTCCTGCCCACGGGCGTTCGATACTTCACGTGGCCTTAACGTGCACCTAGCCTGGCACAATCGCCGTGGTGACGTCACCGCCACTTGGTGTGGAATGGCGGTTGTTGTGTGATGTATTGGGGAATCCCTTCAGCTCCGATAAGCGGGGTTAATAAACTATAATAAAAACTTTATATTTTATTTACCATGTAAGGCCTGAACTGTATAGCTCTTTGTTAGAAGCGACTTGGCCACAAATGACAGCTCAACGAAGTGGCTTATCACGTGTAAATGTATAGCAGCCAAAGACTCTAAGCTGGTGTTTCTAAATATGGAGGGAAAACCCGGAGGGCACGGAGAATAATCCACACGACCACGTGGAGCGAGAGACAAGCCGACTCCAAATAAACAGCATCAGCAGGCGTCAGGGTCGGGATCGAACTCACGACCTCCTGCATACCAGGCGAGGTAGTTAACATCTCGCCAGCGTTGACACTGCTACGGCTGCGGTGCCTCAACTATTGGAGGAAGTAGCCACCCCCTGTGAGTGAGTGGCTGGCTGATGTGCCATCAGCCGAAAAGTTGAGCCACACAGAGCCTGAGTCCGAGACATGCGCTGGGCAGAGATGACCTATATTCTTGGTTCTTTCGGTAAAGTCACGTAGGTAAAAAAAACAACAACAAGCGAATTGATGACGGAGGGTAGCGTTTGTGTGCAGACTGACTCCCCTATGATCATCGTCATCATCATCATCACGATCAATGGGCAGATAGCCCGCAGTACGTGCGTCCACTGCTACATGTGGTCACGTGGTGTTTCTGCTCTCACCCCGTCCGTCTTGAAGTGCCGATGTCGTGGCCACGTCTGTCAGGCACCGATCTCTTGCGAGGTCGTCATCGTCAAGCCATCACTCGGTTGGCTCTGACGCTCTGCGCGGCTGTCCCATCCGACGTAATGTGTCCAAACAGTTTCAGTTTCCTTCTCATCACTGCCTGCAGCATCATCGTCGTCGTCATTGTTCATCACCAGGTCGTCCATCTTCTTGGTTCTTTCGGTAAAGTCACGTAGAATGGAAACAATAAAAATAATGAAATAAAACATAATATAATAATTCTCACGACGTTTCGGCCACAACGCAAGCAGCCGTCATCAGGTCATCAGGTGAAGACCAGACCTGGTCTGCACCACGCTGCACTACTCCCTGCGCTGCGTTTTGCTCGGTGCAATGTCGTTCTGGATCGACGGCGCTTGTATGTTGTGTGCATTGTAGGTCGATCTTTTATCGTAAAAAAAACACATTTACTGGACATTTAAGTTGAGTGTCTATTGGGACACACGGTGTGTTTTACCGCGGGCACTTTTTAATCCCTTAATCTTGCACTTTTTGTTTTCGATTCCTTAATTGCCTAAACACTTTAAAAATATATATATTTGAAATAATGTGATTTCAAACATTATTTATTCACTTGTATTATTCATTTATTCGTATCTCTCGCTCGTTACGTCTGTCGCAGACACGGTGGTGGTGTGTGTGGGGTGGTGATATATGACGAACCTTGGACGCTTCTCAGCTCACAGTTCCTTTGATCACTGTTTCATTGCTTTTATGGCTTTATTTTGGTGATTTCGACAACGGTTTTTGGTTTGGCCATGTTTGTTTGTTTGTTGTAGTACGGAGTTAGACTGACGGCTTTAATCTAAGTTGTCTTGTGGTTGTTGTTTGACTTGCATCCCACTGGGAGTTTTGCACACAGTGTTGGTGTACGGTGCTTTGTCTGCAATATTTTGCTGCCTTTTCTTGGATTTTCTGTTTGCACACAGTCACTTTAAGATGTTTTCTTGTTCATGTTTTTTGTTTGTTTGTTGCGGTTGCACCCGATTCAAGAGCCGAATGGTTCACAGGGCTCTACCTAATACATGAACTTGAACTTGAACAGGGCACTTCAAGAGAAACTGAACTGAACCGATGCCTCTCGTTCAATCGCCGTTCCATCGCCCCGTAGACTCCCTGCGGAGACAATCGCATTCACGCTCAACAATCTTGCCGCTTGCTACTCATTGCGTCTTTCTCAAATGTTCCTCACTTCAAGACAAAGACAAAGATGCCCGTGTAGCCTGTAACAGGCTGTAGGGGCAAGTGCTGTTAGCGAGTAGCAGCACCTATGAAGGCCGGAGTGGTACACGAGGGGGCAGGTGGCCAGCACCACGCCCGGCCGCCTTTGTCTCCCCAGTGGCGATGTTTACACATCGAACCAGGTACATCATTTGAGGCTGAGTCGACCTAGTGGAGGCCCAGGATCGGTTCAGATAATCGTCACTGGTGTTGGCCGTGAGCGGGAATCGAACTCGGGTCGCCGGGTTCGTAGCGCAGCGCTAACCGCTGCACCACCGCTCCCTACTCGGCCACACACATACACATGTACACAAAGATCCCCCGTGTAGCCTTAACAGACTGTAGGGGCAAGTGCTGTTAGCGAGCACCTATGAAGGCCGACACGGCACACGAGGGGGCGGGTGGCCAACACCACGCCCGGCCGCCTTTGTCTCCCCAGTGGCGATGTTGACACACCGCACCAGATACTCATTTGAGGCTGAGTCGACCTAGCGGAGGCCCAGGACCGGTTCAGATAATGGTCAAAGGTGTTGGCCGTGAGCGGGAATCGAACCCGGGTCGCCAGGTTCGTAATTCAGTGCAGCGTAGCGCTAACCGCTGCACACACAGAAACAGACAACAACAACAACCGTGATTCGCCAGTAAGTGGCGGTGACGTCACCACGGCGCTTGTGCCAGGCTAGGTGCACGTTGAGGCCACGTGAAGTGTCGAACGCCCGCTGGCAGGAGGTCGCGGGGCAGACCCAGGTGCCACGGGTCGACTAACTGAGATGACCGAGATGACTGGCTGATGCACCACCTGTGCTACCTACTGTACCAACTTGCTGTGCTTTAGCCACCCGGCGCCCCACTCGTTGTTGTGAGCGTCGCTCATCTGCCCTCCGTTCTTGTTGGAGGGCGACTGCCTCCAACTGCCCAGTAGCATCCTTCACAAGCCTCCTCCACAGAGGCCGATCTTGACACCGCTGGTACCAGTCATCGGCAAGTCCACTCAGCTCCACATCCTCCTGTACCACATCACTCCATCTCTTCTCCAGCTCGTGCCGCGCCCGTTTAGCCCGCTCGATCCGGCCGAACAAAAGCTGTTTGTGCATGCGGTGGCTGGGCATGCGGGCTCCATGACTCAGCCAATGCAGCCTTGCCTGCCGGAGGAGCTCACCGATGAGACTTTGTCCAGATCTTTCAAGGATCTGTAAACTCCTCACACAATACAGCCTGGTTAAACTCAGGATGGATCGTAGGCAGGCCAGCCTAAATGTTTATAACCAGCGAAGATGTTCCATTAGGGGTGTCCATGTTTCGCAAGCGTAGAGAAGGGAGGGAATGACCGTGGCCGAGAAGACCTGAAGCTTCGTGTGTAGCGACAGACCAGGTAGCTTCCACACAGCGTTATGCAACCGATTAAAATATATTGCCGCTCGACTGATTCGGAGTGAGACCTCTGCTGTCATACCAAAACCGGTCATGAGCACACTGCCCATGTATGGGAAACTCTCCACTCTCTCCACAACTGCCCCATCACCGATTGGGAGTTGTGGGGGTGGAGTGTCCGATGGTACAAAATACCCAGACAGGTGCTTAGTTTTGGTGGGGCTGATGGTAAGGCCCCACCTCTTAGTGGCAAGCTCCAGGTTCAGCAGCAGTGCCTCCAACTCCTCCTCTGAGTGAGAAGCAATTACCAAATCATCGGCATACATAACCTGGTTTAGCAATAGGGAGCCATCCCTTGACCGCACCCGGGCATCGATCATCCTCCCAGTGGACCTATCGCTTTTTTATCAGATGGAAATTCCCCCGGTACAGCTACTGAAGGCTTCACGAACTACGTGGTCGAAATAGATGTTAAATAATGTGGGAGCCAGAGGACATCCCTGTCGCACCCGGCGGTGTACAGGGAATGGCTCTGACTCCCAGCCACGTAGCTTTACCCAGTGCCCGCTCACCATCATGAAGGTCCTTAATGATCGTGAGCAGGCGTCAGGGATTCCTAAAGCACGAGGAACAACCCAGAGCCCAGGCCAAATGATGGTATCATAGGCCTTGACCAGGTCAATAAAGCAGAGATGTTGGTCTTGTTGTAATTACCTACACCTCTGCTGTAGCAGACGGACAGAAAATATGGCATCTGTGCAGGAGCGCCCTTTCCTGAAACCGCATTGGGGCTCCGCAAGCCTCTCCTCAGCGTGCCTGGCAAGGCGATGTTGAATAATCTTTGACAGGACCTTTCCCGGCACACTGAGGAGTGAGATGCCCCTGTAGTTGTTACAGTCTGTGCGGTCCCCCTTCTTAAAGAGGGGGACCACCAGGGCATCTTTCCAATCCTGCAGAACCTATCCGGTGGTCCAGACTGTTGTTATGATGTCATATAGGGCAGTCTGTGCACAAACGCCACCCTCCCTCAGCATTTCGCTTGGGAGATCATCTCTGCCCGGTGTCTTTCCTGGTCTCAGACTCCAGATCGCCTTCCGTACTTCTGATTACAGCCATCTGGTACACAGGGCGGGTTCCGCAGGATTGGAAGGATGCCCTGATCGTTGAGAGAGGGGGGGACCGCAAGAACCCTAACATCTCCCGGCTCAGTGCGAGGCCGGGGAAGGACCTGGGGCAAGGATCATGATCCAACATCGCCCCTTGGCCACAGGCAGCACGCCGAGGACAGGCTTTCGGGCAAGTTTGCTGCTGCAGAGGTGGAAGAGAATTGCAATGGGACCATCCTGCCCCTCCGCTTTATTGACCTGGCCAGGGTTTGCGGGGTTCCTAAACCCTTGGTCGCGATCATCAAGGACCTTCATAGACGGTGGGCAGGGCAGGGGTACGTCAGCATCAGCACTGGGGAGACAAAGGCGGCCGGGCGTGGTGCTGGGCACACCAGCTCACCCCCTCGTGTGCTACTCGCTAACAGCCCAAACAAACACAAACACATTGTCGAGGCTAGAGGGGAGGTCTTTGCCCTTTGTCTGTATATTTATATTTAAACACGCGCCGCGGGTTCTTTTGTAGGTGCACGTGTGCACAGAAAGCAAACAAACAAAGCGGGTCGCGTTTGAGTCATTCAGCAAGCAGCGGGTCTGTGTGCTGCTGAGTAAGGCGAGTGAGTGAGTGGGTGAGTGAGTGGGTGAGTGAGTGGGTGGGTGAGTGGGTTCATGGGTAGATGAATGGGTGAGTGAGTGGGTGGGTGAGTAAAGAGCCGAGTGGGTGAGTGAGAGGTGAGTAAGTGGGTGAGTGAGTGGGTTAATGTGTAAATGAGTGGCTGAGTGAGAGAGGTGAGTGAGTGGGTGAGTGAGTGGGCTGATGGGTAGGTGAGTGAGTGAGTGAGTGAATGCCCGTATTAATGGGTGAGTGAGTGGGTGAGTGAGTGGGTGAGTGAGAGAGGTGAGTGAGTGGGTGAGTGAGTGAGTGGGTGAGTGAGTGGGTGGGTGAGTGAGTGGGTGGGCTGATGGATAGGTGAGTGGGTGAGTGAGTGGATGCCCGTATTAATGGGTGAGTGAGTGGGTGAGTGAGTGAGTGAGAGGTGAGTGAGTGGGTTGATGGGTAGGTGAGTGAGTGGGTGAGTGAGTGAGAGGTGAGTGAGTGGGTGAGTGAGTGAGTTAATGCCCGTATTAACGGGTGAGTGAGTGAGTGCCCGTATGAATGAGTGAGAGGTGAGTGAGTGGGTTGATGGATAGGTGAGTGAGTGAGTGAGTGGGTGAGTGAGTGAGTGAGAGGTGAGTGAGTGGGTGAGTGAGTGAATGCCCGTATTAATGGGTGAGTGAGTGCCCGTATTAATGAGTGAGAGGTGAGTGAGTGGGTTGATGGATAGGTGAGTGAGTGAGTGGGTGAGTGAGTGAGTGAGAGGTGAGTGAGTGGGTGAGCGAAGAGCTGAGTGATAGGACTCCCTCTCGACGCGCCGAGAGGGAGTTTCACAACATCCGCACGTGATCCACCAACCCTCGCCGCTGCCTCCAAGGCGCGGGATTACAGACAGCCAGTTGCAGCAGCAGCAGCGTAGCCAACAAAGACAAAGATCCCCCGTATAGCCTCCAACAGGCTGTCGGGGGGCAAGTGCTGTTAGTAGCGGAGCAGCGGGCACCTATGAAGACCGGCACTGTGGCACACGAGGGAGCGGCGTGTGTGGCCAAACACACTCCCGGCCGCCTTTGTCTCTCCAGTTCGCACCTGCGTGGAACTTCTTTCGCACCGTACGTAACCAAGCCGCGCTCATCGGAGGTGCGTTTTGTAGACGCCGCAGCGGGGTAGCGATGTTTTGCTAAGGCTGAGTCGACCTAGAGGAGGCTCAGGACCGGTTCAGATATCCGCGCGAGACGCAACTGGGGGTCGCCGGGATCGTAGCGGGTTTGTGCGCCCACAAGGGCACCGCTGCACCACCACCCCTCGTAGCGCGCCGTGCCGTTCCGCTGCTGCTCGCGAACAGCACTTGCCCCAACAGCCTATGTGGGCTATACGGGGAGGTAGCTTTGCCTCTATCTGTGTGTGTGTGTGTGTGTTTGTTCACCAGGGGAGACGCCGAGCTGTAAATTGTCGCGTAAAGAGGAGGAGATGTGCAATCGACTGTCTCGCATCCCTCGCTCTCGCTAATGAGTCATTAACGAGTCCCGTAAAGAGAGCGCGAGGGAGGAGGGGGTGGTAGAGAGAGAGGAGAGAGAGGAGAGACTTTGAAACCACTTTTATTGCTGCCAGCAGCAACAGCACTGGAGCCGATTTCAACGCGACACGAAGTCACCAGCAACAAATAACCAAACGTAATAAAACACGCGCTGCGGCACGTGACGCTGTACACACAACACAAACACGTCACGTGGTGGTGGTGGTGGAGGTCGTCGCGCACGCCACGCCCCACGACCGAGCACGTGACAAGGTGACAAGGAGGGTGACGTTCACGCCGGTACAGAGGGGGGCTTTTCCGGCCCCCCAGCGTTCGAAGAAGACGCAGTGCGAGTCACCACGTCTCGAGCAGGCGTCTGGTCACTGGCAGCAGCAGCAGCTGCAGCAGTAGCAGCCGCAGCAGCAGCAGCAGCAGCAGCCGTCAGTGTCGCCTTGCAGCGTCTTCTTCCTCGTCTTGTACACCGCCATCTTGGCTTGGCGCAGACGAAGTTGGCGAGGTCATGGCGCTCGTTAGCCAGGTAAGGCACCACCCCGCATACGAAGCTGCTGCTGTTGTAGAAGGGCCCCCTCAGTTTCTTGAAAGTGGTTCCCAAAAGCCGGAACATTATGTTGAGCTGCTGGCAGCTTACGTACCGGTGGAGCCACATCCTCCCTGGCACCGCAGAAAGTGCACAAGTCTGGTGACCCCGGGGAGATTCGGCTGAGCCACACGGCAGATGGCAACGTCCGGTGTGCCAATCTCCACTGGAGGTCACCGCAGCGTTTGGCTACAGGAGACTTGTACGTTTGTTTCCACTGGGGGGCGGCCACAATGAGGGGAGAGAAATTATTTCTCCATGTTGTGTCCAGTAGGTCGGCCAAGTACCGGGAATGCCACGCCTTGACACAGCACGTGTAGAGCGCTTTCTTTGGGGCGCTCTTCAGGGGCACGTTCCTGCAGCCTCGGGGAGGGAGGGCCGCCACCATCCCCCGGCGCCTCCAGCTTCAGTCGCAGCTCCTGCGTGGCGCGGAGCGACGTCCCGCAGCCGCTTGTCCCCGGCCAGCGTGGAGCGGAGTGCCGCGGTGCTGGCGGTCTCAGCTGCGGTTTTCTACTTGCACTAGTGGCCCTGCACGAGGTCGAAGACTGTCCGCAGCCCTCCTGATGTGAAGCGTAGAGCCAGAGTCGTCTCTCCTCTGATCCCCTGGAAGATGCCGTTGCAGAACAAGGGCTCGTTCAGGAAATGTGCGAGGTCGTATTGCGATCACTCTGCTCCACTCGAAGCTCTGCCACGCGTCCAAAAGTCTCTGGTGATAACATGGCAGCCCTCGTGTAGTCGACCAGGCTCAGGTCCAACAGGAAGAGCTCCTTTCCGTACCCCAGGTGCCTCCCCCCCCCCCCTCATTCCTCAGCAGCGTGAGGGCCGGCGACTTCCAGGGTAGCTCCTCCTGGCAGCTGCCTCACAGCCATGAACCTGAAGCTCTTAACGCTGGCGGCGACGTCCACTAGACCCTGGCCACCCTCACCCACCGGCAGGCTGAGAACCCGTGGCCTGAGCCGGTGCTTCCCATGCCAGACGAAGTGTGCGAGTGTGCGGCTCACTCTGGTGAGTAGCCAGGCCAGACGCTGGAGGGCCTTGGCCTTGTGCCACAGCAGGATGCTGCCAGGTTGTTAGCGACGAGCAGTCGGCCTCTCAAGGACATCTGCACAGCGAGTGGCGACCATGCCAGCAGTTTAGCCTCAATTACGTCGGCCAGCTCAGTCCAATTGTTCACAGCGATGTGTGGTTTCACCAGCTAGACCCCTAGTTCCGTCGGCCTGCCAACTGACTCCTCCTGGGAGGAGTACAAAGCGCACGCCACACTCGCGAGCCCAAACACACAGAGAGCCTTGCACTTGGCCCAGTTGACCCTGGCAGAGGAGGCCTTCTCGTACACTGCAACCACCTGGCAGAGCGTGGAGACGTCATGCGCGTCGTTGAGCACAACGCATATGTCGTCCGTGTAGGCTGAGAGCCTGACCACCGCATTCTCAGGTCTCGGGACCTTGAGGCCAGTCAGATTTTGTCTCAGGTGGCGTAGCAGTGGCTCAATGGACAAGGTGTACAGAAGCCCCGAGACAGGGCTTCCCTGTCTGACCCACCTCGTCACAGGGAAAGGGGCACCCAGCCGCTGGTTTATCTTCAAGATGCTGGATGTGTCCCATGTACCGGAGCCTAACTTGCGAGATGAAGGCCTGGAGTTTATCCAGGTACTCATGGCTCACTCTGTCGAAGGCCTTCTCCTGATTCAAGAAGAGAAGGCCCAAGTCCATGTTGTGCACTTCTGCAAGAGAGATTACATCTCTGACCATACTGATGTTGTCGTATATGCACCAGCCGGGGATGCAATGCGACTATTCCGGCTGGATCAGCTGACCCAGAATTATCTTCAGACAGTTTGCCAGCACCTTGGAGAAGATGTTGTAATCGGCACACAGGAGGGACACGGGTTGCCAATTCTCGACGAGGCGCAGGTCCCCCTTCTTGGGCAGCAGGGTGACCACCGCTCTCCTGCGGCTCTGTGGGAGTTCACCCTTCTGCAGGCTCTCTGTCAACAATTCCAGTAGGCAGGGGCTGAGCTCATCCCAAAATGCCACATGAAACTCAACCGGCAGGCCGTCAATCCCTGGGGCTTTACCGGCTGCGAGCCCTTTCACAGCGGTGTGGAGCTCCTGCAGGTTGACGGGGCTGTCCAGATGATCCCGTTCAGGGATGCCTTGGGTACGGCCCCCGTCTAGTGGCTCTTGAACAGCCTTGTCTTGTATGATTTTGGCGGCGAAAAGTTGCGAATAGAAATCGCTGGCGGTCTTTGCGATCTGCCTATCAGATGTGGCTGTTTGTCCATTCAGGGTTCGCAAACTTGAAATATTGTTGGTGTTGGCCGTTTTTTTGTTTAAGCGTACACGGTGTAGGCGTAGCCGTCCGCCGTGTCCTTAAAGTTCACGTCCAGTTCCGCGTTGTTTGCCTTGAGGATCATAAATGTTTGTCGTAGAGGCGACGTGACGTGCGCCAGTGCTGGGTCCCGTGCGCGCAAGGGCAGCATGATGATGCGGGACGCAACTTTGCGGAACCGCTGAAGGTCCTCGGTGTAGGTCGGCACTTTTGAGCCAAGGTGGGGGAGCGTTGGAGATGAGCACTTATTTTGCGCGGATGAGGATAGAGGCGGTGCATCGCACAAACAGCTCCCCCTTAACGGTGAACCGCGGGGCGATGACGCGCCACCATCTCTGCGTTGGTGAGGAGGAGTGCAACGCCGCGGTGCATGCGAGCCGCGCCGAGCAAGCTCCTCTTGCCCACAACACTCTGCAGTGGAAGCCATCACCTCGTGCACAGAGACTTATGGAGCAGATCAGTCCATGTTTTCGAGAGCGAGCCTCGAACGTAGCGTCGAAGTGGCACGCTAAATAAACATGTGTTGTGTGGTGCACGCTAAATAAACACGTGTTGTGTGGTGCACGCTAAATAAACACGTGTTGAGTGGTGCACGCTAAATAAACACGTGTTGAGTGGTGCACGACGACTCCGAGGCAGATTTCCAGGTAAGGGCTTACGCCGTTAATTTAACACAAAGGGGTAACACTCCACACCAGAGATGGGTGTCCCTACACTCGGTCCTTCACTCGGACCTCCGGCTCTGTCTGTCCCTAGCCTCGGCGATCTCTTGGGCTCTCTCACTCGAGTCGGGACGGGGGTTCAGCCAACACCGCCCAACCGAGAAGAGCAGCACCCCACGTGACTTAGCCGGCTCTTGCAGACTTCCTTGAGCCCTACCCCTGCCTATCTCTTCGGCTCTCCTACTCGTAGAAGCCGGACGGGGGTTCAGCCAACACCGCCCGGTCACGAGTAGGAGAGACCTTCAGACGCTCACCATCCCGGACCCCCCTTTCGTCACGAGGCCCCCCTTAAGTATCCCCTCTGACGTGACGCCATCCCGCCTTCAGCGCACATGACGTCACGTCATCATACCACTCCTCTACATATGTATAAATGATATACATTCTTTCCGTAGATAAATATATCAATTTAAGCTGCACGGGCGAAAGAATGAACGTCTAGAAGAGGGGGCTAGTAAATAACGTGGAGTAGGGGTTAGACACGAGGTGTCGTCAGGAGAGAGGGGGGGGAGCCGTGGCCACGAGCAGCCTGCGCGTGGAGGGCGAGGGCAGGACGAGAAGCAGCACCTGCCGGAGCGAGTGCTGCTTTTGTGTATTGTGTTGGGATATTTGCTGTTGGTGACTTTGTGTTTTGTATCGAAATCGGCTCCAGCGCTGTTGCTGCTGGCGGCAATGAAAGTTGTTTAAAACGTCAAAAGTCTCCTTCTCTCTCTCCCCCCGTCTCCCACCAACTATTTAATCTCTCCCCCCCCC
>JAAXLI020003249.1:0-11209 GCA_014621495.2 Entosphenus tridentatus | reverse complement strand
GGTGAATTGAAACACTCCCGGAGCGGTGAATTGAAACACTCCCGGAGTGGTGAATTGAAACAAGTGCACAATTCCCCCTAAATCTCCACGACAGCCTGTTTTCGGTGTTAACGGCTTCATGGCAGAAGGTGGTGGGGGCAAAATCTGGCTATTCCCACCACTTCCAAGACGTCTGCGCCCAGCGTGGAAGAGTAGGCCAAAGACCGCTCACAATAGCGGAGGCCATTTCGCCAGCAGTGACGTGAGGGAATGATTGCGGAGCTGCGCCTCTGTGCGCGCGCACACCACAAGCGTGGCGTGAGTGAATCAGTGGCAGTCAAAATGCAAGCACACCTTCGCAATTTACATGCTCGTCTAAGTACCCGGTCGTAAGTTTAAACCGCTTCCTTATCCTCTCGGCTCATGTCTATGAACCTATCCATCAAGAACATCTATTATTTACTCAATTACCGTATACATTCCGGTTAAAGCGATACAGCATAGGCCCTTATCTCATATCTCCCCTGGCCTTTCCATTTTCACTATTTACACTTTGTCCACTGGCAAGCGCATATGCGTCACGGGCAATGCGCGTTCGCTGATGGTGGAGCGGTGGTGCAATGCTTAGCGCAGTGCGTGGCTAACCCTCCAGCGGGCCTGAGTTTGACAGCGGGTCACGGCTAACGTCAGTGGCGACTGGCACCTCAAACCGGCCTTGCTCCTCCTTCGCACCATCTTCTCCAAACCGATACCGGCCAATATGGTATGGTGAGGTATGATCGAACAGCCCACATGAGCGATTTGTCACGGAGGAAGCCGTCATCCAGCAGTGGATTGTATGCACGTATCAAGTGGTACGTAGCCAACCATGCTAATCGGCAGGAGAAGAAAAAATTAACCCGTAAAAACAAAGTTTTTCACTATAAATCCTTTATATGCGTGGCGGCTAGAGTCCTCTCGTCCTCTGGCTTGAGATGGCTGCCACCTATGGGTCAGATGATTGCATGCCAGCATTAAGCAATTGGTAATTAAATATAATATTTTTGTCCTAAAAAGTGTAACATTTTTGAAAAAAAATTTCACGAACATTAATTGTCACGCACAACGAGTCTGTGTGGAAAATGTCAGCTCGATTGGATCACGGGAAGTGGGTTAAAAAACGACCGAAAGATTTGCACGGTCGTAAGCAAGCAAGCGCGCAAGTGAACTTAATATAAAGGATTTATAAAAAAAACCGGCTTCACGCTGTCCGGCAAGAATAGAGGAGGTGATAAGATGCTCAATCACCAAGCAGACACCCATCCACAAGGCATCAAATCTGCGTTGTTCTTCGTTCATCATCTTGAAACTGGCAAAAGAGGATGCCATAGATAGTAATTTATCCTATAGCGCCGCATGTTTTCATAACGCCAATTGGATATATCGCCATGAGTGTATCAGGGAACACATTTTTTACTAACGCGGATGCGAATTGTATATAACGCCATTGAGTGAACAGAATTGATAAGCCGACGTACGGTTAACCTCGGCTTAGCATCATTACGCAAGGCGGGATACTGCTGGATGCTTCTAGATGCTACCCACGCGCCTCAAACTCTGTTCAGCCTGCGTGTGCATCGCACGGTGTTATCGCTTACCGTGCTTTTCCCCGATAGTATATATTATTGATTATGACGCGATTAGTCCATAACGCGGTGTACTTTAGGAACGCAACCATGACTGTGTTATAGGAGAACAGACTTTACTTTGGTTTTAAACGTAGTACTGCGCGACTCTCGTTCACCACGCCTGCCCATCTTCGTGGAGGAGGAGGAGGAAGAGGAGGAGGACGCGGAGGTGGTGGGCAAATATCTACTCGAGGGGCCTTCTAGAGCCACCACCAGCAGAGGCTCATCCGCCGGCGGTCTCGTGAGCAAGCAATTGCAGGGACTGCACCTTTAACTTTTTTTTTTTCCACCGTAATTTTCCCGGTTCGGATTGCCGAAATTGGATTCCAGATTGGCATTCACGCGCGCTCTGTACGGCAGCGACGAGTTCGTTTCGCAGCGGCTGCTAATCCACTGCTGGATGACGGCCGTGTGACCGCGGGGGTTGTTTGACCATACTTCACCACTGCTGCCCACCGCCGCTTGCTAAAGGAGCGGTGGGTGGGGTGCCCAGGAGCGCTTCGTCCGTCACTCGCCACTGACGTTAGCCGTGCCAGGGAACTGAAATCGAGTGATTGGGCTCATTCTTGCCGAGTGAGATAACCACTCTGCCGCCGCTCCACCGCACCCACTTCCTGTACAAGACTCAAGCCGGAGTGTACGGAGCTGTGTGGTGACGCCCACGTGGATATTCCACATTCCCACGGCAGGAGCCAGTCTCTCCATAAGACGACCCGAGTGTGGGGGTTTGCTCACGTCCAAGCGGCACTGTTAACAAAATCTCTCAGTTTTTTTTTGTTATTTTGCCGGTTACCGTTGTGGTTTGGCGTTACGTAAATCTGGCCGATTTCACTGCTCGCTGTGTCGGCTACGAAACACAAAAACACCTGAGCGTCGCACGGAGGAGTCTCAGTGGTAGCTCTGCGACATCCGCATCCGTGCGCCGCTCTCCCTGGAGATCCGAGCACGGACGGCTTCCAGTCACCTCGTTGCATGGACCTGACCACGTGCAAAGGGGCACAATCGGAATAAAATCGTAGGATGGATGAAAACTTTTTTTTTGTTACAAAAAAATATACGGATTTAAAAAAAATATTTTATTCAAGAACCCAGAACACGGGCGTCACAGAGGAAGACGACAGCACTTACGAACACATGTATTTAAAGACAACTCGGCGAATGCCTCCGCGATCAGATGAATAAATAAGCAAATAAATAACTAAACCACTTGCACGACAAGAAGACCTCCCAAAAATAGCGCAAAAGGACGTGGCGACGCATCTCTTTATATAGACGGAATTCCTGCGGTTTTGGTGTTGACGTTAGGGCCAGGTATTGCAGCTATGATTAACAAAAAAAACCCAGGTAGGGTGCCTTGTAGCGCGAGGTGAGGCCGGGCTATTTTAGGAAGAGCTGGAATGCAAAACTCCCCCACCACCACCACCGCCGCCCCCGCTTTTTATGTATTTTCGGAGTGACACGACTCATCGAATCCGTGACATTCTGTTACTCGGAACTCACAATTTGACATCGTCCGCCGCCTCCGCCGCAGTTATAACAGGTGCGCGTGAATGCCCTGAACTCCGTGAGAGTGGGAGTGTAGATCAGATGACGATAGACGGACGAGAGACGAGGGGTGGACAGATGATCGGTCGGTCGCGAACTCTTCACAGCGAGTCTAGATTTGAGGCTTTCGTGACTGCAAGGATTCATACTCTTCGGTTTTTTCGGTAGAGTCACGTAGGTAAAAAATAAAAATAAAATTTATAAAAGTAATAATAGAAATAAAATAATAAATCACGACGTTTCGGAGGCAACACAAGCTTCCGTCTTCAGGTGGGAATTCCTCCCCGTAGAGGGTATTCAGTCTAGATTTGAAGCTTTCGTGACTGCAAGGCATACTCTTAGGTTTTTTCGGTAAGTCACGTAGGTAAAAAAATTAATTTATAAAAGTAATAATAGCGAACTGTCGAAAGCGCGATGCCATCCAGCCGCTGGCATTGGTTATCGTGATTTTTTTTTGTTTGTGAACAAAGAAAAACATTCTTTTAGTTTGCCTCTCTGAGATTCAGGTATTTGAAGGCAATCCGAAGAATCCCGAGAATCCACGCTTATGAATTCCGCTTGCTGCTTCGACTGCTTCGCTGTTGCTGTTTCACTTGCGACCCCTTTTCAAGAGCATCGCAGCGAGTCTTTTCGATTGTGGCTGCTGATTTTTTGTTGTTGTTCAAATCTCCTCCCCCAGCAGCAGTGGCAGCAGCAGCAGTAGCAGCAGCAGCAGCAGTGGCAGCAGCAGCAGCAGCGGCAGCAGCAGCAGCGGCAGCAGTGGCAGCGGTAGCAGCAGTAGCAGCAGTGGCAGCAGCAGCAGTGGCAGCAGCAGCAGCGGCAGCGGTAGTGAGCAGCAGCAGCAGTGGCAGCGGCAGCAGTGGCAGCGGTAGCAGCAGCAGCAGTGGCAGCAGCAGCAGTGGCAGCAGCAGCAGCGGCAGCAGCAGAAGCAGCGGCAGCAGCAGTGGCAGCAGCAGCAGCAGAAGCAGCGGCAGCAGCAGTGGCAGCAGCAGCAGTGGCAGTAGCAGCAGTGGCAGCAGCAGCAGCAGTAGTAGCAGCAGCAGCAGTGAGCAGCAGCAGTGAGCAGCAGCAGCGGCAGCAGCAGTGGCAGCGGCAGCAGTGGCAGCAGCCGTGGCAGCAGCAGCAGTGGCAGCAGCAGCAGCAGTGGCAGCAGCAGTGGCAGCAGCAGCGGCAGCGGCAGCAGCGACGGCGGCATGAAAACAACACCCGGGGCTTGTTGCGCAGAAATGTAAACAACCACGTGCACGCGCACGCACGCGCGAGCCACGCCACGTGTTGCGCGCTCTGCGTTTGTTTACCTCCCCCCGTACGTTGCATCACTACCACCGTGGGGGTTGTTGTTGTTGTTGTTTTGTTTGTTGTTTGTAACGTTCTTAGCAGCCGCTACTCGGGCGTTTCTGTGAAAAAAGGAGCTTTCTAACTCAGCGGATTCCTCCAGTTCAAATACATATTGGGATTCTGATTAATGCCGCTTATGTTGAGTGGTTAAAATGCGACGTTCTAGCAACATTTTATTTTTTTATATAAACGAGTTTATTACTTAACAACAGGTTTTATCCTTTCTGGCAATAAAACAGTTGTGTCAAGATGTTAAAACACCAATCATAATCTTTGTTCAAGGAATCCTGTCTGTATTAAATTCACGTATTTGTGGTGAACATGAAAACAAAAACATGCTCTGATAATATTATAATCTTTTGTTTTATTTTTCTACCTACGTGACTTTTACCGAAAGAACCAAAGATTACGCTCTGATAATATATTGGCATTGACTTTTAAACTGATTGGTCCACACCAGAGACAGCTTTCTTTTGAGGCAAGTCTCAAACGGTGTTAGACCAGAGAACGCCAAAAGGCGAAGAGCACAAAGCCAACGCCACTATCAGGGCATTTATAGCTTGGGGTGAGTAGCTACAACATGGGACCTTTCTTACAAGTGTTAAAATATAAACACATTCCTGCGGAGGGAGCTGGTAGGAACGTTGGGTTGCTCGGTCAATGGCCAGGGTAAAAGGCGGCGTGGTGTATTCCGCAAATATGGCCGACAGTGAGGGCGGGCACAAGCCGGCGTGAGTAGGTTAAACGTTGAGTTTTATAAGGGCACCACGGGGTGACCAGCCCCTCCCCACCCAGCCCCACCCCTCCCACCCCCCACCCAGCCCCACCCTCCCCACCCAGTCCCTCCCCACCCTCCCCACCCAGCCCCTCCCCACTCAGCCTCAAACTCCCCACCCAGCCCCTCCCCACCCTCCCCTCCCCACCCAGGCCCTCCCTGCACGACGGACGTACACAATAATCCCCTGTGGGCTGGTGTAACCAAGATGTTCCTACCAGTACAATATGTTTTACCCTTTCTGGCAATAAAACATGATTCTGTTTGGTGTTGTGACATCTTGAAACTGTCCAATATTGAGTTTATTATTGTTGAGTAGAAATACTTTGTGATCGTTCGAATGGTCAAAAGGTTGTCTGTTACACAATAGCGCTACTGCTAAGTAAATGTTCATATGTCGATTTACATAAAAACTAGCAATAAAAATAACTCTTTTAAAATGTCATTATGTCATTCTTATCAGACCCCCAATGGGATACACCAGTGCGGTCTCCAACTCTTGTCAACTCTGTCTCTCTACTGGCCTATGGAGAAAGGCCATCGGCCGAAACGTCATCTGCTGTATTACCCCCCCCCCCCCAGGTTTAAGACCACGCACACACAGTGTGTTGCTATTGACGGCATGTGTCCGCATTTCTTGTTGTGTGGAGGCTGCGACCTGGGGAGGTTTTCATCCAGCAGTGGATTGACAATGGCTGCTGCTGCTGATTACAATTATGTTCGTTTAAATCGCTCCTCGACAGACTGACCGACCGACAGAAGGAAGTGGACTCGCAAGTGATAATAATCACCGCCGCTTGAGTGTGACCCCCGTTTTAAAGGGACCAGCCGCATAGAACAGCTGAGAGCTGGGGCTGGAGGGACGGCCACGCGGTCAATGTGGAACAAACTCTAAACAAATGGCGAACACTAAACAATGGGCAGCGAGCGATAACGATCTGCTTGCTGGTGTCTATCGCGAATTCTGCTCTGGGCTCTCTCTCTCTCTCTCACCACCTCTGTGTGTGTGTGTGCGCGAAGACAAGGGCTGGGACAGCGGTGTGTGTGTGCGCGAAGACAAGGGCTGGGACAGCTAACCTATCGCTCCTTAATCGTACTTCCTCGGTTTTTGTACCAAACGGGTTTTGAATTGACAGTGAGAATTTAGAAGGGGGTGGGGGGGGGGTCAGCCTGCTGTGTGTATGGTGAACGTCAGGTTAGCCCACCGTGATAAGACTGGTCAACAACAAAAAAACATTTATTTTCTGGCATGGACTTTTGCAGCTGTTTTAGACTAATTTCAGGGTGCTTATTGCAAATCTGATCTCAGATTTGCTCTATAACATCTCATTTTTATGCTAGCGGCATACCCCATTTTCATTTATTTTACCCGAAATTAACTCTGTCACTTATGATTGCAAATTGTTGCGAGTCAGTGACTGCTTTAGTGTTAAAATATGGTGCTGCATTTCTAGGATAGTGTGTTTATAATATAATTTTATGTAGATATCAACATTTATTTAATATTTTTCTTCTGCAGTTTTTATTGAAAATGCAATATTTTATATCTCAAAAACATGACGTGATAGACAAAAACCGATGCCAGATTTGGAATCAGCACCCCAAAAATTACCTTATAACCGTTGGAATACCTTATGCCAGAAAAAGTGTGTTGACCAGTGTAATCGGAGGTGTTTACATTTTGTCTCTTTCTCTCTCTCGCCGTGGTCGCGTGGTTTATTTTTCTCGGGGCCGGCTTTTTCTCTGCCACATTTGAAATCAACGTCACGCGTTTAGAGTGTTTGGCTCTTGCTGGACATTTACACACGATGATGATGATGAGGCACTTCGTTGAGCTATTTAGCTCAGTGGTGCCTTACCTGGTTGAAAGAACAGTAGTTTCGTTTTTAATGCAACACAAACTATTTGGTGACGGACGCTTGTGTTGCGCCCGAAACGTCGTGATTTAATTAAGTTATTTTAATTTAAAATTGTATTTTAATTTTTTATTTTCTACCTACGTAACTTTACCGAAAGAACCAAAGAGTATGGATCCTTGCAGTCATGACAACTTCAAATCTAGAATTATTTGGTGCTGTTGATGTCGCATTGGCAGTGATGCACAAGCACAATTCACAAACAAACAAAAAACTCAACACATTCGTCGAAAAATAACACTGTAAAGAAAACAAAACATAAATATGTGACGTTTCGGACAATTGCCCTTCTTAATAGCACATAATGACAAAGGCCACGTTGTAAAGTGCAGTCTCCAACTCTTACGATCCGCACTACCCATCTGGGCTCCCTACGCATGTGCTATGAAGAAGGGCCATTGCTCGAAACGTCGCCTATAACATACGTCAATCTATTTTTTTTAAGACCGTGGAGTTATTGACAAATGTAATTGAACGCAGCGTCCTTTTCACGCCAAAGCAAATGGCCCAAAGCGCCGCGAGGATCAACAAGAGGAGACGATCAGAAGCAATGAACAGCAGTAAGGGACCATCCATTGAGCACGTACGCGAAAATCTGTCAAAACGTGACCCTTCTCCCCCTTCCCTGTACACACGCGGACTTTTTACACCCCCCGCCCCCCACCTGCGTACGTTCACTTGCCCCCCCCCCCCCCCCCCCGAATCTTGTAGAACGGCGGATATTGAATCCACGCAGAAACGATCAAGGATGAATTATATGAACGTGTTTAAGCAAACAGATAGTCCACCGCCGGACTATCTAGCTCAGTGGAAGGCCAATGTAGACAAATTATTATCGAGGCTTCACATCCCCCCCCCGTTTCCTAAGCGTACGCACATTGCCAACAGACCCCTCCCCCCATACGCAAGCTACGTATTTGGGTTAACCACCCACTCCCCACCTTCATGCGTACATATACTCAATGGATGTCCCCCAACAGCCGTCACGAAGACGGTGGGGAGTGGGGAGAGAAACTCAGTTTATCCGCACGCCCTACGCCGACTGAAGCTCTCTCGTAAACATCCTTGAGCCGCGCGCCCATTTGGTAAACAAAAGCTCGGGAAATTCCCCGCGCTGTATCGCCTTCGCCAACATCGAAGGAACAACATTCGATTTTTTATTGCGTTCGCTTTGGACTTCAATGTATAGCTTTACGATTCGCAATATGCACGGTAAAACGGCCCAACTTTGAGACGACATTGAGTCAACGTTGACACGCGGTTAGAGCCGTTGAACCAACGTTGGTCCAACGTTGTCACCCCCCCGCCCCCACGGCTTTGATAGTTACCGGGCAGGGCTTACTTTCATCTGTGGAGTAGAGACACCAAATCGCGTTTTCTTGGACCTTACGACGCGTTGATTCGTCCCCGCGTGACCGCGAGACTGTTGTGGGTACAACCATATAACATTATTACGCGCGGGGCGTACCGTTTTATACTCCAGTGATAGTTAGTGCCTTACCGCCCGTATAATCCCTACTCCAAGTAAAACACACAGCCACCGAGTGAGGGCTTTAAGGCGCGTTTGTGCATCACGTCAAACAAAACAAGTGAGTGTGTGGTGGTATCATGGGGCATGGTGGTGTGGTGGTAGTGCAACACCCAAGCGAAGGAACTCAATCGACAATTGAAGGGGAGGGGTCTTCAAGGATATGTCAAGAAGGGCCATTGCCTGAAACGTCGCCCATCATTTGCGTTCGAAACACGATGAGCTGCACTGGCTACCTATTATGAGAATAGGTTTTCACCCTTTTATCTGGAAACAAAAAAGGTGTTACGTTGTTAAAACACCAAACTGAAACCTTTAACGAGGAATCACGTCTGCATTAACCACAATACGTGTGGTCAAAATGCAAACAAAAAACACACTCTGATAATATTTTCATTGTCCTTCAAACTGATTGGCCCACACCAGAGACAGCTTTCTTTTGAGCCTCGTCTCAAACGGTGTATTATCAGTGTGTTTTTTTGTTTGCATTTTGACCACAAGTATTGTGGTTAATGCAGTTGTGGTTCCTTGTAAAAGTTTTCAGTTGGTGTATTAACAACTTAACACCTGTTTTGTTGCCAGAAAAAAGGGGAAAAACCTATTTTGGTACTGGCAAAGGAGGTCCTATGATGGCTAATTACACTGGACTTTTGCAGATGTTTTAGACTAATTTCAGGGTGCTGATTCCAAATCTGATCTCAGATTTGCTCTATCACATCTCATTTTTATGCTATCGGCATACCCCATTTTCATTGATTTTATCCGAAATTAACTCTGTCACTTATGATTGCAAGTTGTTGCGAGTCAGTGACTGCTTTAGTGTTAAAATATGGTGCTGTATTTTTAGGATAGTGTGTTTATAATATCATTTTATGTAGATATCCACATTTATTTAATATTTTTCTTCTGCAGTTTTAATTGAAAATGTAACATTTTATATCTCAAAAACCTGATGTGATAGACAAAAACTGATGCCAGATTTGGAATCAGCACCCCAAAATTACTTTAAAACCTCGATTTGAAGCTTTCGTGACTGCAGGGATTCATCTTCTTGGTTCTTTCGGTAACGTCACGTAGAAGGGAAGTAATAAAAGAATAAAACATAATAAAATAATTCTCACGACGTTTTGGCCACAACGCAAGCAGCCGTCCTGAGAAGTATTTTATTATATTTTATTTTTATTATTTTATTACTTCCCTTCTACGTGACTTTACCGAAAGAACCAAGAAGATACTTTAAAATCGTTGGAATACCTTATGCCAGAAAAAGTGTGTTGACCAGTGTTTAAACGCAAGATTGCGCACAAATGAATGCCTACTCGTCTTCAAGAGTTCCCGTCAAGCTGCTCGTCCTATCTCGCCGATTATTACGGAGCAGCTTCAACAACGCCCCAATTCACTCCGACTACGATCCGCGGCTGCTGCTGCTGCTGCTGTACCCGCTGCTGTGTAAACCTCGTGCGCGATACGGCCACAGCACTTTAGGGGTGGCCGGACCCCAAAAAGACCTCGAACACCGCTATCAAGCTCATCATGATCGCGATCCATCCCCGAGTCTGAGCGGTGGTGTAGCGGTTAGCGCGCTGCGCTACGAACCCGGCGTCCCGAGTTTGATTCCCGCTCACGGCCAACACCGGTGACGATTGTCTGAACCGGTTATGGGCCCTCCCCTAGGTCGACTCAACCTCAAATGAGTTCCTGGTGCGGTGTTTAAAAATAGCAACTTAGGGAGACAAAGGCTGCCGGGCGTGGTGCTGGCCACCCACCCCCTCGTGTGCCGTGCCGGCCTTTATAGGTGCTACTCGCCAACAGCGGCAACAGTCTGATACAGGGGATCTTTGTTTTGTTTGTGTGCACCATGGACCCGAACTCACTCTGCAAACGGCCCCAAGCCTTGTCCACCGGAGCAGAGATACAACCGGTGGCGGATACATTCTCAATAGCGCGTGCGTGTGTGTGCGTGTGTGTGTGCGTGTGTGCGTGTGTGTTTGCGTGTGTGTGTGCGTGTGTGTGCGTGTGTGTGCGCGCGTGTGCGTGCGTGTGTGCGTGCGTGTGTGCGTGCGTGTGTGCGCGTGTGTGTGCGTGCGTGTGTGCGCGCGCGTGTGCGCGTGTGCGTGTGCGTGCGTGTGCGCGTGTGTGCGCGTGTGTGTGCGCGTGTGTGCGCGTGTGTGCGCGTGTGTGCGCGTGCGTGTGTGCGTGTGTGTTTGCGTGCGTGCGTGTGTGTGTGAACACACGTGCAAAGGTAAAGATTCCCACACATTGCCGTGACATACTGTTGGGCCAAGTGCAGTTGGCGAGCAGCACCTTATAAGGCCGGCACGGCACGCGATGTCGTCCGTGGCCAAGACCACGCCCGGCCGCCTTTGTCTCCCCAGTAGCGATGTTTACTCACCGCACCAGGCACACACACGCACACACACACGTGTACACACATACTAGTACACACGCGTGTACACACATA